>JBBPQL010001382.1:0-10491 GCA_038092515.1 Boletus subparvulus | reverse complement strand
AAGAGATAGCTTATCTTGATACGGTGAGTAATATGAATAGCGTAAAGATAAGGTCATAGACCGCTCTAGAATCTGGTATCAGGAATAGAAATTGAATATGAAATACCAGGATTCTCAACACTCCTCCTCGCTAGAAATGTTACGATGGTTTGTTTCGTAGGAGTCGAAGTGACTTTCTTCCTTCTTCAAATTTCTGCTTGCCCAAGTTCTTTGTGAAGATATCAGCAAATTGCTGATCGGTAGGAACATAGTAGAGTTTGATTTCTCCAAACTCCACTGATTCTCGTATGAAATGTTCTGTCATCCGAACATGTTTCATACGGCCTTCTTGAGCAGGATTGGAAGCAAGGAATATAGCGCCTTGATTATCAACGCATAATGGTAGAGGACCTAACTTGATTCCCAACTCTTCATATAAGTTGCGAATCCAACGAAGCTGTTTGGCAGTTTCGGTCATACCACAATATTCCGCTTCTGTGGAAGAAAGTGTAACTCTTCGTTGTCGCCTGGATAGCCAAGATACAATGCCATTTCCTAAGAAGATAGCATAGCCAGTGGTAGAACGTGATGTTTCAACGTCACCAGCCCAATCTGTATCAGAGTAGGCACATAAACCATTGGTGTCACCTGTCCCAGAGTACACAATGCAGAGTTCTGTTGAGGAAGAAAGATAGCGCACTATATAGAGTGCCTTCTGCAAGTGTTCTTCCGTTGGATTGGAAGAGAATTGTGACATCTTGATAACAGCAAAAGATATGTCTGGTCTGGTTCCCAGCATGATGTATAACAGTGATCCAATGACCGACTGATAGCGACTTCAAAGTGTTGCACTCGACGAGTTCTGGTCAGAGTTTGGTCTCGGGTTATACCCGGTAGGTAGAGGTACAGAGACAGGTTTACAATTCTCTTGGCCAAATCGTTTAACGACTTTCTCCGCATAGCGGGTTTGGTCCAAAGAGATTGTCCTTTTCTTGCGGTCTCGTGTGATCCTCATGCCTAGATACTCTTTTGCTTGACCTAGATCTCTAGATTCCCATCGTTTCATAAACTGAGCTTTATGAGAAAGGACTTGTTGTTTGTTGCTACCCATAAAAAGAGCATCATCAACATAAATGAGAAGAACGATTATTTCTTCACCGATGATCTTGTAGTAAGTTCCTGGGTCTGCTTTACAGCGGATAAACTTCATCTCCAGGAGACTCTTGTGCAGTTGCTTGTTCCATTGAAGTGCAGACTGCTTCAGTCCATAGATGGACTTCTTCAACCGACAGACCTTTTTCTCCTGACCCTTTACTATGAAACCCTCCGGTTGATCCATATAGATCTCTTCATCCAGCTCGCCAAAAAGGTAGGCGGTTTTGACATCTAGTGCTTCGATTTCCCAATCATGAAGCGCTGCTAGTGACAAAAGAAGTCGAAATGTTTCGAATCTTGCGACTGGAGAGAAAGTTTCTTCATAGTCTATTCCGAAGATCTGTGTAAATCCTTTTGCGACGAATCTTGCTTTCTTGCGACCGTCAGATTTAACAGCAAATACCCATCTCCCTTTGATGGTATGACGACCCTTAGGTAGGTCTACCAGTTCCCATACCTTTCTCTCATGTAACGATTTTATTTCATCGTTCATGGCACTTTTCCAAAGTCCTTGGTCTTCTTTAGAGAGTTTAAGAACATCTCTATACTGCTTCGGCAGAGGAGAACCGGTGGATTCCACAGCCATAGATAGGTGATGACGAATCCATTTTGATGAATACATTTGCCCGATATCATCTTCCTCGTTGGTAGGACGTGGTTCGACTTGCATAGACTCCTCCTGAATAGGTGCTAGTCCTCTCAGATCTTGCTCGATTTGAATTGGTGGTCTATCCCCATAAGTATTATCAGGAATGAACCTGGGTATGGGAATGCGAGCAGATCATCTTGCTTCTTGTGGTGGACGATGTAGTGAACGTTCATCCAAAGTAGCATGATCTTGGTGAGGACGGTTGCGAAACTCGAGTAGGGTTTCTTCAGGATGTTGTCTAGGTGGTAGCCAGACTCGTGGGCCAGTAGGAACTCTTTGTCGTTCCTCTGTATGTCTCTCCATTTCTGGAGGCGAATCTTTCAAAAATCTACCATCCTGTCTTTTATGCTGATGTCGGTCTATCAAAGAACTTCGATGTCCTGTATCAGGTTGTGGTCTTTTCACACCTGGACGAGAAGGTGATGTGGCGTATGATGGTGGAAGGGAGGTGTCCGATCCAGAAGGTGTATCATCATTGTAAAGCTGTAACGGTGATAAATCATCCGTTCGTGGAAACCATGGAGTTGTGGAAGGTGAGGAATGTCGAGACGAGTGTTCATCATCTCGTGGGAACTGTTGATTGGGGATTGGACCTAAGCCTAGAGGTAGGGGGACATTGATATCTCGAGAGGGTTCCGGATCCCTGTGATTTCGAGTATCATCCGATGGTAGGTCGTCTAGTGTTGTAAACAGGTTTTCATCTTCGATAGGAATAGGGGTATGTCCATCGTCTTTATCTCTGGAACAATAAGGAAAGACCTTTTCATCAAAGATGGCATTGGTGGACACGAATACTCGTCTTCGTTCCTTTGACCAAAAGCGGTAGCCTTTAGTGTTTGGTTCATAACCAATGAAAATCATTTCCTCTGATTTAGGAGATAATTTATCTCGTCGTTGCTCTGGTGATATCCAAACATAAGCACGTGTTCCAAACACCCTAAAATATGAAACATCAGGTTTATCTCCATTGAAAAATTCAATGGGCGTCTTCCAATCATGACGACGTATGGGTTGTCGGTTATAAATATGCAAAGCTGTTTCACAAGCATCTTGCCAGAAAGATCGTGGCAGACAAGCATGTAGGCGTATGGCTTCTGCCTTTTCAAGCAAAGTTCTGTTGAACCTCTCTGCACGACCATTTTGTTGGGGTGTATGAGGAACAGAGGTCTGGTGAGAGATACCTCTGGAACGGAAGAACGTTTGTAGCTCCCCGGCCATAAATTCCCCCCCACGGTCAGAACGTACAGAGGTGAGCGAGTGACCGGTAAAGGTTTCAGCCCAGGATGCCATAGCCTGGAAATGCTGCGAAGTAGCGTCTTTGTTGCGTAGAAAGGCAACAAGTGCATAACCCGAAAAGTCATCAATGAAAGTAAGGACGTAGCGTGCACGAGTACGAGATTCCGTGGGCATGGGCCCGACGAGATCGGTATGAACAAGTCCCAAGGGACGAGTAGCACGCTTGCCTGAAGCAGGGTAAGGACGATCATGCATCTTCCCCAGAGCACAGCCTTTGCAAGGGGAAGTGGAAAGCGGAGCATTGACGGTTGGTAAACCAGTAACATGAAAAGGAGCTTGACGAAGAGCATTCTTGGAGATATGTCCAAAGCGTTGATGCCAAAGTTCGTAAGAGTCTTTCTTGACAAGCGAGTTGACCAATCCTCGTATTGGAGTCATCGGCTCGGACGGAAACCAATGAAGATTGTTAGTTGGAGATGAGGCACAAGCCCGGATCACCAACTTCTCGTTTGTGTCCCAGATACTGGACTCTTGATCACTGATTATACACTTATAGCCTTGGCTAGTAAGTGTTGGTACCGACAGCAGTCGGTGACCTGCATGTGGAGCGTACCATACTTCTTTCAGAACAAGAGGTTCTGCTCCCTTGAGTTGTTGATTGATGATTATTTTGCCAGGACCATACATCGGAACTCGTTGACCATTTGCAATGACAGCGTGTCGAGTTGAGTTCCCTAGATGTGCAAAGTCATCCAAAAAGGGTGATTAGATGATCAGTGCAACCACTGTCAATCATCCAGTGGTGTTTGGCAAAGTTTTCTTCAGTATCTCCTCCTAGTGCAAAAGCACCGTGATACAAGTAATAGTCATCATCATTCTCAGAGTCATATCCGTATACAAGTTTAGAACTCGCATAGTTGGTTAAACGCGCTCCGGGGTCTCGTGGCAAAGCCGCGGCTAATTCCACAGGGGAAATAGGTAGGAGGGTCTGGATATGATCTAGCTGATCAACATTGTTAAAATGATGAGACGAGCTGACTAATCCTCCAAGAGAAAACAAAATCTTCTTCAACTTCTTCTTTTTCATCGTCTTTAATGGTGGTCCCGCAATGATTTCTTCTTCCTCAGAGAGGGGCTTCTCGAAGGAAGAGCGGCTGAAAGGGCCGTCCTTGATAAAGGTTAGAGGGACCAGTCATCATTCCATCGTCTTCATCGTCTCGATCTCCCCATCCGGCATGTGCTTGATTGGATGATGTACTTCTCGAATCATCCATCTCTTGATCCTCAAGGTGATCTATAAATCTTGAGGAAAGGTCAACATCATCTCCTTCCATCTGTACCTCGTTTGCGAAAGCAACATGTTCATTAGCTCTGGCAGGAGCCTTGCCCTTATTACCTTGTCGCTGATTAAACCATTCTTTCTTCTGATTCTTTCCAGGTTGTTTAGACCTGGCCGGACCTTTTCCTTTCTTTTGGTTCTGGTTCGTATTACGAGAAGGACCAGATTGTTGACCAGAAGAAGGTTGATGTGGTTGATTAGACGGTCTCTGATAAGAGGGGGTCTGGTTCCTCCATTGATTTTGATTTGGAGGACCACGTCTAATCACGTTTGTCCAATTAATCAGAGAAGAGGGGTCTTCGGATTCTTGTACAGTAGAAATCTGAGCATGGAGAGGTTTACGTGTGGCCCGAAGGTCCATTTCCATGAGAATGGCAGCAGTGACGTGTTGCATATCGAAATTAGCAACGGTAATGGTTTGAACAATGGTAGAGGCGAGTGAGTTGTATTCAGGAGGAAGGTTGTTGAGGAGGATCATAGCACGGAAGGTTTGTGGGAGATCTAACCCAGCTTGGGTCATTTGGTCGAAGAGTGACATAATGTCATTGATGTCTGTTTGGGCATGTTGAATGCGAACGTGTTTGGATGAGACTTGTTTAAATAGACGAAAGATGGCTGCGAAGCCAGTAGTGCCGAAAAGAGTTTTCAGCTTGTCCCAAAGAGATTTGGAGATGGATGGAAACGTAACAGGGTCTGCCCAGTCATAAACGACATGAGACAGTAGCGAGTCGTCAATCGTACTGGCCATAAGGCCAAGAATACGTTTGTCTAGAAGTTTCCACTTCTGTTGACGGTCTGCTAGGTCTGCTCCTGCGGGGAGCGCTGCATACGTGAGAGTTCCATCTACAAACTCCCAAACAGAGTAAGCACTAAGCGTAGAGATTATACGCTTGCTCCAGACATCGTAATTCTTCGATCCAAGAAGGACAGGAATGCGACCAATGAAAGTGTTGTCGAACTTGATTTCAGTGGTAGGAAGAGCCATTGTTCAGAGGAGATCTGAAAAGTAATTGTCAACAAACATCTTTGCAAGGTAATGCAAGAGGGAAAAAGAAGGGATAATCCTCTGAGGAACATTTCCTAGTAATCCTGGATTTATTGGTAAGAGACGATTCTTCCGTTTTGATGTCTCATTTCTTGATAGCCATCGCTGAGTACGAATCTCCTTTCTACTTTGATAAGTAGAAGATGCATTTGTTTTGTCTCGATACCCAGAGGGTAACGGCAGGATAGAATAGCATTCATGTAAAATGAAATGCATCTCCGCAAAATAATGCGGGTTGTCAATATAAGAATTGACAAATATTCCTTCCTGGGTACAGATGACATCATCATAACAAGTATGATAGGGAACATACAGTCGAAGCGAAGAACTATTGAGATTCAAGAAATTTGAGTAAGGAGGATCAAAATCAGAATTATAAGACTCGTCTTCAAAACCAGATAAAGGCCATAAAGGATGAACGAAGGTCGTATGAAGATCATCAAGTATGTTTGAGAATCCTTCTACGTTCTTCTCCTTTTTGACCAGCAAGTCGATTCCTTCTTCGTCTAGGTCTCTCTGCAAGTCCTTCATATATGGCATCAAGCTCATCTTGAGTAGACGCGGACTTGAAGAGGCACTGTAAGCGGTGTTGAGACTTGTAAGCAGGGTCTCGACGGAAGATAGATCTGTGATAGGAATCAAATGCCTCGTTCCAATCATGCTGATATGGTGCGTCTGATCTCTTTACAAAGCCCCATTCATTGGCCATGACATCCGCTGGTGGTAGCCAGTTGGGTTCGAGAGAAGATTCCAGAAGTTTAGACGGTACAAGAGTTGGAGGAAAATGCATACGACGAATGATTTCAAAGCCTTGTGAGAGGACACGAACAGGAGGAGTATGTCTAGTGGTCTCGGTGGGGAAAGCCCAACCGGCTCCTTCGTAGGCGGCAGCGATAGTTTCCTTTTTATACATGAACGAATTAGTAAGGTGCATAGACCTTACTCTGGTCTCGCATGGTCGTATCTGAAAAGGATAGACCACGCGGTTCGCTTCAAGTAATTCAGGACCTTCGAGGGTTGGGAGCCCTCGAGCTTGGAAGCTGCCTTCCACGAGTTCTGGTGCTGCGCCTCGGAACCTGAACATTCTCGTCTCTATTTTCCGGTGGAACCGGACCAGTCCGATGTTGAGTAGAGGTGTTTGAAACCTCGCGAAACGGTACTCTGCCACTAGGTGTGGCGGGAGTCCTTCCTCCACGATCGGATCTGCCGGTAACTCTTGTAGCTCTGTTGTTGCCTCGTCCATTACCTCGGCGTACATGAAGTTGTCGCGCTGGTAAGGAAGAGGGTTCTGGGGAATCTCTGCGGACAGGATGGGCATTGTTGGAGGATGATGATGGGGTAGGAGATGGAGGAGGAGTTTCTTGTGCGATCGCAGTTCTTATGGCTTCTTCGACGAGGGTAGAAGTCGAAGGAGAATCCGGAGAATGATAATGTTGATGTAAGTTTTGTCCGGGAATAATCCATAAGAACTCAAAAGGGTGTTCGAAGACTTCCCGTCGATTAGGAGCGTCTTCGGGGGATCGCCTTAGCACGTTAACACCACGAGTTGGGTGATAACAAAGTTCTCCAATCTCCAGGAGATGAGGGCACAAGGGGCAACGAAGTTGGAACGGGTGACCAGGAAAGAAAATGTTCTCATCGTTATTCACGACAAGAGGAGGATGGAGAGAAGAGGGGTCTCGTTCTTCTGGGACAGGTGAATTGGGTGGACTACCGACCTCAGATAGTGGTTCTAAATGAAGCACGATCGTGAGTGAGCATCGGTTTCCATTCACTTCTGTGACAAAAAGAAGTTGGAATTCTCGGAGTAACCGACGAATAACCAACTCTCCAGATTGAACGGCGAACTCTAAGAGATCGTTCTCTTCTGTAACCCGGATGGGTTCTGCTCCAATGGCAATCGACATGGCCGAAGTGACCATGGATATAGCCAGTGTCAATCCAGTAACCATCCAAGAACCATAGCGCGTGAAGATAGCGGGCATCGGAGCTAGCGAATGACGAACCGCCTTCAGGCGGGGCTCATAACCTATCGGGAATATAACCCCGATAGCGCAGGAACACGAAGGGATGAGTTGTCTAGTGGGAGACTCACGTAGACAGGTTCTTGATAGATGGTAACAAAGAGTTGAAGTGGTTCAAGTATAAGCGGCGAGCTTAGGAGTGAACCAGTGAGAGGAAAGAACAAGGTAGTTCGATAGAGAGATAGGCTGTAAGGCCCATCTTATATAGTATCTAGTACTGTTGGTACGTATTGATACTGAACTCTAATATCATAACTGTATAGTATGATAAGAGATAAGAGGTGTATCAGCTATTGGCTGATAAGCGTATGATGTCATGATAAGAGATAAGAATGACGTCATAAGTCTAGACCATAAGATAAGAGATACATAGCTTATCTTGATAAGGTGAGTAATATGAATAGCGTAAAGATAAGGTCATAGACTGCTCTAGAATCTGGTATCAGGATAAGAATCTGAATATGAAATACCAGGATTCTCAACAGCCTGATGTCGAGCAAGCACTTGTTCTCTGGATGAATCATGTTCAGGAGAAATGTTTGGCAGTGACAGGGCCACTGTTACAAGAGAAGAGAAGCCAATTTGAAAAGGAATTTAATGTCCCACCAGAAGAGCAGCTGACTGGCAGCAGCTGGGTCCAGAAATTCTGTGCTGCCTACAAGATTCGTGAAAATAAACGCCATGGTGAAGCTGGTTCCGTCGATCTTGACCTTGTTGAGGCAGAGCATACACAATGCCAGCAACTGGTTGCAAAGTATCCACGTTGGGACCGATACAATGTTGATGAGACCTCATTTTTCCCCTAGTAAGTTGCCATAACCCAATGGTCATGGTGACTACTAGTACTAACCATCAGCAAACTTTACTTTAATGCACCACCTGATCGTGGGCTGTCAATGAAACAAATGAGTGGACTCAAGAAGGATAAATTTCGCATTTCGATGGCATTGGCTTGTAATGCAGACAGGACTGACAAACTTGAGCTGTTCTTTATCGGGAAGGCACACAAACCACGCTGCTTTAAAAAGGCAACCCCTGAGCAGCGGGGGTTTTACTATTGCAATAACAAGACGGCATGGATGACAGGAGAGCTATGTATTCGAAGAGTATGATGAATTGATTTCAATCAATCCCTACTGATTTCACTTCAATAGATGGGTCAAAAAGCTAGATTTGCGAATGCGACATGAAAATTGCCATATCCTTTTGCTCATGGACAACTTCTCAGGTCATACAATTGCATACAATCCAACCAATATTCAGTTGGAATATTTTCGGCCAAATATGACTCCCTTTGTGCAACCGTGTGACGCAGGGATAATCCGATGCTTTGAAGCATTGTATTGGAAAAATTTCAATAGACATGCACTTGAACAAGATGCAGCTGGTGAACAGGAAATTTACAAGATCAATCTCCTTGAAGCAATGACAATGGCGAAAAATGCATGGGATGCAGTCACCGCAGATACAATTCACCATTGCTGGGATCATACTCTCATCCAGCTGTAAGTTTCCTCGCACATCCGAGCCCAAGCCCTAAGCTGTATTCATAGTGAAGCCGTGGTTGCATGTGGTGGAACCCTGAAATCAACATCAGGTCCTTCATCACACCCTGCTCATACTCATTCCAGTGCTTGGAAAATCATATGAGACTTTGTGACAGTTCCCGAAATCACGCAACCTGAAACAGAAATTCGATTACAAGCCCATCTTGGCGAAAAGTACAAAGCAGAACATTGGGAACCAGCTCTAAAAGTGGTGACAGACGAAGAGGATATGGAAACAGCATTAGTGAATATTGATCAACTCGAGAAGGCAGCAATGCAGCGCACAGGACTTAAAATCCACCTCCCCACACGTCCTCAACAACCCAATCAGCTCATCATGGCTGAAGCTGAACTTATGCAATCAGTTGACGAGCTCAAATCACGAAATTGCATATTTGGCTCACCACCAACAACAGACGAACTTCTTGATCCTGCAGAAGAGAGGGAAATGGAGGAACCAAGATTTGATGAGGGGAATCTAGAGAAATCCATTGCTGATGAAGTCTGGAGACAAATTGCAGGTGAAAATGTTACTGAGGCTGAATTGGATGATGAAGGTGAGCCCAGGGGTCCGATAATGACACGAGCAGAACTCATCCAGCTGTGTGCACAGCTCGAGTCTGGTTGTATGGAGTATGGTGATCCTCAGTTTTCATTTGACCTATTAGGAAAGATCCGTACTTACTGTGCTTTCTTGAGACGAGAAGAGCTTGTAAATGCGAAGCAGACGTCCTTGGATAGGTTTTTTAGTGCTTAGGATAACATTGTACTCTTTGACAGCTTGAATTGACAGTATGCTACGGTCACAGCCATGACATGTCACACTGTGGGAGTAAATCTCAACCTGCATATCCCCCATATTGCATCGGGGGGGCAGTGGTCCCGGTCATATGCATTATTGGCATACCTACTGTACAGGTAATTCACAAGACTGGTTTCAGTAAAAGCCTACTTACTTAATTGGTGAGAGAGTCAGGTGAAAGGGTACTACTCAATGTGAGGAGTAAGTCCTACGCAAGGTCAGTAAAAGAGATATAAGCAGTGTAGCTGTGGCTTACCTCCAGTCGAGAGTGGAGGAAATGCAACAAGGTGAGCACCACACCGTGATGTCCGAAAAAGGAAACCTAATGAAAGTGCATTCCCAGATCCACAAGTATATTTTGCACCACAAAATTAGAGAGTGTTCCGGTGACGTCTTGAAGGTCTGTCGGTGGACACAACTTGCTAATGAGTCAGCGAGCAACTACGTTGTGCTGAGTTATGAACTTGTAAACTAGTGTACAATGAAATCGGCCATGGCATACCCTTACTTTCATCATGACCACTAATCTAGCCTGATGTAACCGTGTGTGACATTGTGAATGTGACGAACATCACACAGATGCATGCACCTGGAGGAGGTCATACAGTGGCTCAAACAACTGTCCCAATGTTTGCATGTTTTTCACTAAAGTCGATAACCCCTAACCGCATCTAACCTGGGCCCTAACATATGAGTGTATGAAATGAAGTGCTTA
>JBBPQL010001381.1:0-10494 GCA_038092515.1 Boletus subparvulus | reverse complement strand
GAGTACAATCAGAACGTTGCATGCAAGAGAACAAAAAGTATTCTTTATTTCTGCATTCTCATATGTTCTGACATTTGTTTCCATCCAAAGCACCGGCTGTTGACTTTACCTTCGAAAATGAAGACCACGTTGAACTTGAGGTGGAACCCACTGCAAATGTACTCAGTGACAACAAACAAGAACTTGGTGCTGCAAAAGCGCTCACCGAGAAGGAGCAAGCTGAGAAGGCTCGAGCGGAGGAGGAACGCGCTGTGAAAGCACTCACCGAAAAGGAGCAAGCTGAGAAGGCCCAGGCCGACAGGGAACACGCTGCGAGAGCGCTCGCCAAAAAGGAACAAGCTGAGAAGGCCCGAGCGGAGGAGGAACACGCTGCAAAAGCACTCGCCGAGAAGCAAGCTGAGAAGGTTTGAGTGGAGGAGGAACACGCTGCGAGAGCGCTCACTGAAAAGGAACAAGCTGAGAAGGCCTGAGCAGAGGAGGAACGCACTGCGAAAGCGCTCACCGAGAAGCAAGCTGAGAAGATTCGAGTGGAGGAGGAACACGCTGTGAGAGCGCTCGCCGAAAAGGAACAAGCTGAGAAGGCCCGAGCTGACAGGGAACACACTGCGAAAGTGCTCGCCGAGAAGCAAGCAGAGGAGGAACGCACTGCGAGAGCACTCGCCAAAAAGGAACAAGCTGAGAAGGCCCAGGCCGACAGGGAACACGCTGCGAAAGCGCTCGCTGAGAAGGAGAAGGCTGCTAATAGGGATCACTCGGAGCAAGAGGTCACACCAGTAGATCATGCGGCTGCCAGTGGCAACATTGTAGACAAGAACATTGATCTGGACAATGCATCTGAAGCCAGCACAACCATCGCTGTCAAGACAGATATCACCTTACGCATCAAAAACCCTCTGTGAGTGTATTCGCTTGATATATGCAATACTCATTCTTTCTCTGGCCATAGCTCTCTATCTTCTCTTGCCACGGCTAAGGTTCATATGCCCGACCTCCCTCCACTACCTGCTCCAACCATCGAGGCTAGCAACTCTGGCACACAAGCAAAACGAGGCAAGACCAGCAAGTCAGCTGGGCAAGCGCACAAACCCAAGGGAAAGATGCGTGTTCCCTCAGAACAAATTGGGCGGTACGTCCATCGTCGACTACCTTTTCGGTCTTTGTCTGAAATCATTTATACAAGTAATCTTTGCACTAAACGATGGCTCAAGCAAGTGAAACCAACCGGCACCAAAGAAGAGTTCGAAGTGTATTGGGAGGCGCTCACGAAGGAGCAACAGATGGTGAGTCCCTTGTGCTGTACTAATTCAGACAACAAGTCATTGATATAAGTACCTAAGTTGTATGATCAGGAGGCAACCAAAATTGTGCGCCCATCTCTAAGTACTTCAAGCATTGGCCTTTGTGCTTATTAACCATGTGGATAGCCCACCAAGAAGGAGTGGTCGAAGCAGGCCGACGGAGTCATGTACTGAGCATCATCAAAATGATTTCAGTACCTTTACCCTCTCTGAGTTTTTACTCTCGCCACTGGCAGCCTCCCTCGCCAGGCCTTCCACTGCACTCGGGCTGTTCTCCCCCTCGCTGCCCTATTCTTTGCATTCACTGGTCTTCCACCCACTACATTAGATGCTCCATTCTTTGCTCTCACTGCTCCCTCGCCCGCTACACTGCTTTCCCCCCGGTGGACTCTTTGGGGTTGCCACCCTCGCATCTTGGACATTTTTAATCGTTTCTCATTCTGTCTTATAGTGTTTTGTATGTGGACATACATCCACATGATGAAGTGGAGTGACACATAGTGTATCATTTTGTACATACCAGCGCATATCCGCACAGTAATGCATGGACGCATATAACATGTACTACAGAAACATAAGTGCGCATATACGAGCATACATGAATCGCTAGGATGAGGACCGACAGCGTACATACCTATACAGAAGAGAACATAGGGAAACAAACAGGAACAGGTCTGATCATAAATAATTTCTGAAATTGGTCTCATTCCCTGCTCTACTGTGTCTACTCGTGTGTATTTCGTACTCTCTGATCCTCGCAGAAACGGACACAAATAAACCGAGGTGGTCAGAGTACATTTTCACTGGGGTTGACATCCCAACCTCTACGATTAAGACTGATGCCGCTTGATAGTAAAATCCTGGCATGTTCGACCCTCCCAAAAGAAGCTGCATATATGAGTGGGTTTGTACCGTCCTTCCACTTCAGCTGAGTGCGACCAATGAATAAACGAAGGAGTGGTGCGTGTGCGAAAGTGATAAGAATGACCAGCACAAAGTCATGTTTGAGGGTTGGCCATTTATCGCGGGATCTCCTACACAATTGATCCCACTCCGAAGGGTGCTGTTGTGCATTGGAATGAAGAGTTTTGATGGCATGCAGGATTGCTCTGTTTCGGGGGTTGACATGAGCAAGGTGGGAAAAACCCCAAATTAGGACGTATTCATCAAGGGAGTGGAACTGGGATGATGGTAGCAGTGACACGTCATGTGTTATGGGACGGGCTGCTATGTCCGAGTCGCCAACCCATATCCTAGATCTATGAGTGCTTTGAGGTGGTGCTTCATAACCGCCAGATCGCAGGCTCTGCGCAAGGTAGATACCAATACGGCACATACAAAGTAGAGCCACCTGCGTATGAGCGGCTTGCTCGTCGACATGATATGCTGGATGGTTGATGCGAGTGGAATCTGTTATCAGGTATTCCTGCCAGGACACCAAATCAGTCCAGTGGAGCCAGAAACGATCGCAACGTCCAGCATACCTTGACGCTGAAGTGAGATAGGATGACAATATCCGTCACTTCGTTGTATGTCACCAAACTACCTAGCACATCCAACAGAGCGGGTCCGTGAACCGGTCCAGAAGTACGATCCAGAACTCGTCGGACAGGGTCGATTGAAAGGGCTTCCATGATCTGAGACAACTGCAAGGGCCCCAGGGCAACCACGAGCCAATCCAAAGCACGCCGGGCGATTTTGCCTTCATGCTCATCTTCACTGATCCTGACAAGAATTCTCTCGTATGTCTCGTGAAGGTCCTTCGGAAGGTCGTTCAGCACCTCTCGGACCTGCATCGCAGTCACGCATCGCTCGAGGCTGTTTAGTTGACATTGAGCCCATCTAAACCTAGAAGACAGTGCTTATGGATATATGAAAGGGCTACGCAGCATGATGGTACTCACATCGCGTCGGCTTTCTCGCACAAAACAGAATACATCTCATTCTTCAGGCTAACATCCATTATTCTGAGCCGCCGGTGAGAGTCCAGAACTCTTGTGACATGCAGTTTGATATCCGCCGACACCTCGTACTTCATCATATCCATGTCGATCGACGTAACACCCAAAAAACAGTCTTTGATGATCTGGAGTGGCCGGCTGGTCACAAATAGTCGGATACCACCCTTCCGCAATTCTGCGAGAGCATTGAGAAGGCCTTGAACCTCTGTGCATTCGTCCAACGCATCGATAACAAGAAGAGGTTGTCGGTTAAACTGCTTCGCTGCACGAGAAATGTAGCGAGCAAGAAGCACGACGTTACTAATGGTTGAAGCGCCTCCATCCCTCTCCTCAATTAGTTCGTCAATCAAATATCCAGGATGAACAGCGTGGCGATGAAATCGCTGTAGCAACTGGGAGAGAAGGGAACGCATCACTTCTGCGGCGCTCGTTGACCGCTCGTTTCGGAAATCGCAATAGAAGTACGCTAAAACCTCGCCGTCCTGTAGTGAACTCTTCAGGCCGTCGATCACGGAAGCGCTGTAACCAGTGTCAATATCAGAAGGAGACAGGAAGTCCATACACACGCTAGGACAGACTTCCCCGCTCCGGCTGACAACAATTACTTCAGCCAAATGACCTTCGGGACACCTCGAGTACTCTACCTTTTCCATGCAGCCACAGAAATGAATTTTCTGCGTCCCTCCATCTCTTATAAGCGTTTGTGTTAGGCAACCAAATACATGTATCCGGTTGTCGCAAAAGAAGAATACGTTCATATATCTCATTGCAATTCCATGCACGTAGCCATCTCAGTATGCCGTTTAATTTCTTCACTGCAGGCATATGGTCTCGTTGAAATTCAGACATGGGAAAATTCAGTGACTACATACCATCGACCCCCTGTTTCTTCGTCTTTCTTTCTTGTCCCGCGCTAGAATGATCTGCAACCTTATGTTCGTTGACTTGTGTGGGTTCTTGTCGGGCAGGTGCCTCGTACGTGCGCAGTTCATTGGGCGGAGGCGTTGCTAGTAGTTGTTGTTGGGCACCACTCTCGCGATTCCTAGTGCAGTGATGAAGCACACGGTCATTCGCACACTCTCGAGATACTCACCATATTTCTGTCGAGAGCAGGAAATGGAAGTAACTTTCGTGCTTCCAGAACAACCTGATTGCCTCATTACTCTTGTCTTTGGTGGACACGGAGCGCGGCGATCGAAAGAAGTTCTTTACACCTTGACCGTGGTCGAGCTTTGGACCGAGTAGTACCTCCATTCGATTCAATATATCCAGACATCTTTTAGGTTCTTCGCCAGACAACCAGTCCACCAGTCGATCATCGACAGTACCGTTCCCAAGGAACAAAGCCCCGTTCAGTGTTTCCAGGATGGCTCCAGAAGCGACGACTATCTTTTCCAGTTGAAAGCTTTCGACGGTTTTCCGACCGGCATACCTAATGAGTGTGTCAAAAACCCGTCGTGAGACGGATGCAATGTCGACCAGAGTTTTTCCTGCCGGGTCCATGATGGGCGTCGACCGTTGGCGTGCTAGAGGCGTTTGTTCCTGTGCTGGTACATCGAACGTTTATCGTTCCTGCCTAGGCTGACGTAAGACTACAAGTGGTCCTACTATAGATTTGCATCGTATATATTCCCTACACCTCGTAGAGATATAGAGCGTGATCCAGTTCTGTCGCCGCGTGTCCCAGTGTTTCCCGCCGTCGGCCACGGCAGGTTTCCATCCCATCGCAGAACTGGAGCTGGCTATCCGAGTCGGAGCTCGTCAGAGGTCATCCGTGTAATAGTAATTCGAGTATTGGCTGGGGCTGCTTCGGAGATCTGAGATTTCATTGTGGTGTTGGCAGTTTGAGTGCACGCGATACACAAACGGATCTGTTTAACGACGAGTCGGGAATGGATTCAAGAATTTCAACCCTTACGTAGTCAGCCTAGATCAAGGGGTCGAGGTGTTCCGGACTTGCTGAGTCTATCCTCTTACATCGTTACTCCGGGACATCATATGGTATCTCAAACTTAACCGTAAGTAGTGGTCGTGCGGGTGGTTCGTTGTCTGTAAATGAAGATTGTGATTTGTCAGCCCGAGGGGTCGAGACGGGAGTGGATGACGATAACGTACCACTCTTGACGCGCTTTGACGCTCGGAAGACCAAAGTGAGCTCTCGTGAGGTACTCGCGACCACCACAGAGCTGCTTGATCTTCCATACGAACGCAGACTTGTCTGGGGCATATTACACACTCCCTGTGGACGCCTGACAAATGTCAAAGGAAGGAACGTCAACTGCGACTTTATCGTTGAGACTTAGCTTCAGTTCCGGCATGCCGGATAGGTCACATTTCCTTTATTGGGCCTAGAATTTCAGATCGTACAGTATTTCTGTTGGAGTTTGCCTGTGGTTAAAAGGATTGGCACAACGCGACGAGATGTACAGGTTAGCACAGCATGATATCAGCGCAAGAGCAGCTGTATAAGGAGACGTGTGGTGGTATGGATTAAAGCAAACGCACGAGAAGGTTGATACTCTCGATGACATCGAGGAATACCCCGTTCTTGCGGTATCGGATGCCCCCTGTTTACCACGAGATGGTGTTTGTCACTGCCATCGGTAGTCGAACCTAAATACTGGATCTCGAGTTTGTGTGGTTATTGGGTGATATAACTATCATTGACGCGGCGATGATCAGCGCCAGGCATGAATGGAAGAATCATAAAAATAGTCCTCACGAACGCCGAATTTGCATGTAGTTGACACCTTGGCTCGAGAAACAAGGTATCGCTCATTGTCTGTCGCCTAATAACCGCATCATACTAGGGACTTTCCTTTGAGGTCGAGGATAGCAATGATAAACACCACATCGCCGGTAGCGGTGAAGTGGAGAGCAATGCGTTGAGCGGAAGATAAGGGATTCAGGATAGTGGTTGTTCTCGTACCATTCCCTGCCTGGTCGTCGATACACTGTTGGATCACAAAATGCGACGTGATGAATTGACTTGTAACTTAGCCGCCCTCGATACGCGTCGGATCGTGAACAATAATGTGGATTGCTGCAGCCGTTATCGAGTATACAAAGCGCTTTTCGAGCGCCAGTGAAAGAAAAGTGGGGTACTTAACTCCAGTGGCCGGTAGGTGAAAAAAAAAAGGTTGAAATGGTGCACGATCCTGGCAACTACGAGCGTGACGACACTCCAAGTCAGGTAGAGGTGTCAATTTCTCATGTTCCGGAATTCTTCCGCCACCTCCGCGATCTGGGCCAAGTGCTGTGCGATCTCGCGCAGCGCCTCAACAATGGCCGCGTTCCCCGTTCTGGGGCCCAACGATGACCCTGCCACCGGGATCTCCACCACAGGGCGAGGCCTCTTCTTCCTCTCACCCCCGCGAGGCGACCCATCCTCCAGCTCACGCTTGTGCTTGACCAGGGAGCACGATCGGTGCCTCTGGGAGCACTCCATGCACGACCTTGATCCTATTGAGGGAGGCTCGCAGGCGATGCCAAGGGCGATGCAGCGCTCACAGCGCACGCGCCCTGTCGTCTTCTTGCCCTTTCGGGTGCTCCGTCCTTGCTCTTCATCCGAGGACACGACGATCGACTTGTCGTCCTGTGACTCCGATTAGCTGCTTGTCAATGCATGATGGGAGGCTACTCACCTGCTCCCCCCGAGTACTCCCCGAGGGCGCCCGCCTCTTGGCCGTGCCATTCCTCGCCTCCGCCTTTACCTTCGCTGCCTTCCCGCGCTCGGAACGCGCCCCCTCTTTACGCCGGGTCAGGGCAGATGCCAGGCGGAGCTCAAAGAAGTCGTCGTCGTCATCGTCGTCGGGGGTGGTGTTGCGTTTCTGGTTCTGGCGGGACGCCATGGTGGGGGATTACTTATGTAATGCGGTTTGCAAAAATGGGAATTTTCCAAAAAAAGTGACGGACCATTTGGACACCAGGAAAGCCCAAATCCCAGATTTTCTGGGGCCGTTATACCGCCTCTGCAATTTCGATTTAGCTGGAGAACGATTGGCGAGCTGGAGCCTGACTGACGGTCAGACATCAACACGACGTTGTCCTGTTCATTGACGGAAGTGTCAGCGAGAAAAGGCGGCGTACAGTCTCGTCGTCTACCATCCACCGCGTACAGAACTCAGCTCCACCCGCGACGGCATCCTCTCCCACTCCTCTGATCGCTTCATCACCACTCGCGAAGACGCCGCCCTCTCCTCTGGCGCAACCGTTGCGCCGTCAACGCCAGCATCCCCAGGCCACGCCAATGCCACCTCGCGGCGAACGCGTCCTCGCCTACCACGAACCTTCTCCTCTCTGTCCAAAGCTCCCTCGCACGCCCGCTCTACGCCACCGCCAAGTCCCGACGCGTCCCTACCGCTCCCGAACGCGTCCTCGAGGCAACAGGCATGGTCGACGACTTTTACCTCAACCTTGTTTCCTGGAGCACTCTCAACGTCTTCGGCATCGCACTTGGCGAAAACATCTACCTCTGGGCAGCCAATACATGCATCGTCCCGCATCTCGGTGATGCGCGTGACGATACCTAGGTCGCCAGCCTCGATTTGGCGCCTACATCGGAGTCGAGCTCGGATGCGACGAGCGCGGGCCAGGTCGCGATGGACTGGGCCCGACCGCGCCGCTCTCTGGAGCACTCCCGCCCTGAGGACGTGGGTGGGTGGGTGGATTGGCCTGACCTCTAACTATACCCACCAAGACAAACTACAACCTACGCGGACTCCTGCCACTGTCCACGAGGACCTGGCCAACCCATACCAGGCCTCCCCAGTACAGCGAGTCTCGGTTGGTTCAACCCTCGGGCCATTCCAATGGCTCGATCGTACACCACGATGTCCGCGTCCCGCCCCATGTCGTTGCGACGCTTCAAGGGCACACAGGCGAGGTGTGGACTGCGCTGGAGCCCCCGCGGCGAAGTCTTCACGAGCGGTGGCGATGTGGATTCTGGCGCTCGCGGCGCGCCAAAGTGGATGAAACACAACCACCCGGCGGTGGTCAAGGTGGTCGCGTTCTCCCCGTGGTCGCCGCTCCTCGCGGTTGGGGGCGGGTCGTTGGACACGTGTATACTCATCTGGGACATGAACACGGGGGCGAGGTTGCACACGTATCATACCGGGACACAGGTGACGGGGGTGCATTGGAGCGTGGATCGAAAGCTGTTGGTGAGCACACACGGGTTTCCGGGGAACGTGATCGCTGGGTGGGGGCGTCCAGCTCTGAATACACACAGGCACAGACTGCCGGATCGCGCGGGGCGACACCGACGCCCACGCCCACGCCCATACCCAAACTATTCGAGATTTGCAACGCCCACGACTTGCGGGTGCTCTTTTCGGCGCTCTCGCCCAACGGGGAGGTCCTCGTGACGCGTTGTGACGTATTTGGGATTTGAGGGACGTCAAGGAAAAGAAGAAGACAGGGGAAGAAGGAGAGGGGGTGCGGGGGAGATTCGGGGGACTCGTGGGATTCGGTGAGGAGCGTGTTTTCGGTGTCGTTTGTTGGGTTTTCGCTATGTTTTCCCTAGCTGCCCGGGGAGCGGACAACTCCTCGAATGCTGTTGTCGTGTTATTCAAGTTGGTTATTGTCGAGCGCCGGAATGAAAAGCGACGACCTCGCGGACTTTGCAAACTTATAACCGATCCAATGATCGTCGACTGTTGTGACATCCCCTGGCACATGAATCCATGACTAGGGCCCTGACGACTGCCATGAATTCGTCATTGGCAGTGTCACCGAACGATGACAGGAGATTCAAGGACATGGATTCATGAAAATGCATGGTACGATCATAGTCTTGATATCATTCAGGTGTCATCTCACTGGCAGCTCTGATGGTCGTCGAGACACTCCTCCCGACAAGCATCCAAATCTATTGCACCCCACACAAACTTCAAGATCGAGGCGGACGCCGAGTCGTTCTGATGCACCAACGCATCTCCCTTGGTTATTCAACGGAACATTGTTCTGAACACCGCTCAGTAACCTGGTCACTCACAATGCCGCACGTCGAACGATGACGACGACGGTGGGTGTCCTGCGTTAAGGGGGACCCTACTTCAACGACTCGGAGTTCGCCGCCACCGACGACATCGTGTGCATGGCCCGCCAAACTGCCGTCACACGAGCTAACGAGAAGGGCGGGATCCAGGTCGTCGTGGGTGTCCTGGAGTCTGGACGAGATCGTGATATCCCGCCAACCTGTCGTCAGGGGATCATTTGTTACTCCGTTGGGTTCGCGTGTAGGAGCATCGCCGTTTCTCGGGCTATCTTTGGCTGACCGGTGCAATTGAGAATAGATTGAGGCATGATAGTTCTTCGAGAGGCTGTTTTCGTAGGAGTAGATACTAGTACAAGTACAGACGGGCAATTTAGTACCGACAACCAAACGTAATACAAATTTCGGTTAGGAACGCAGACGGTGCGCATGAGAGTTCCGGATCAAGCGCAGGAAATTCTCCTCGATAAAGTGTCCCTTCGCCTCTGCAAGATCATAGGGTGTCTGTCCGTCCACGTTTCGTGCGTAGGGGTCAGAACCGTAGTTAAGGAGGACCTCAACTAGCTCCCACGACAGCCGATGAAGGTAGAAATCTGTATCGGCGGTGAGGTCAACGTTGTGAATCATGGCGAGGTGCAAGGGGGTATCTCCATTTGACGCAACAACGTTTACACTTGCTCCTTCACGAATAAGGAAACGGGTCAAAGGTACGACGCCCCATATAGTATACGACGAGGCACCGACACCTGGTGAAACATCGGAGGGTGATACCGCAGCGAGGAGGATATCGGAGGGGAGCGGAACATTTTGCAAAAGGAAAAACTTGAGCGCAGCAATGTTTCCATTCCTCACCGCAACGTGAATGGCTGTTTCACCAGCTGAATTTTTCAGCGCGGGATCCCAGCCAGCATCGACGAGAATCCTAGCAAGCTCCACCGAATCACCTTCCGGACGAGAGTCCAAACCGAGCACGCGATGCATCAGGTCCGTAACACCACCAGCGGAGACAAAGCGTAAATCAAGGCCTTTGCCGAGGAAGAACCGGAGTGTCGTTGGTGTCTCGGAAGCGAGCAAGATATCATGAGGCAGCGAAATACCTTGAGAAAGGAGATATTCCAAGATGCTGCTGTATCCACACCTCGCCGCACGGTGCAGCGGTGTCTCCCCAGCCGAATTCTGGGCACGAGGATCGCACCCAGCATCAACGAGGATTTTAACACACTCAAGGCGATCATCTTCG
>JBBPQL010001380.1:0-10503 GCA_038092515.1 Boletus subparvulus | reverse complement strand
GGAGAGGGTTTTCTCAGCCAGAAACGTCCGGCTCTCTGCAAAACGACTCGTGGGAACAATTATGTAATACTGTGTAATACCTGGAACCATGTGAATTTGCCGACTCGCTAAGTAAACAACAAGTACACTGCTGACAAGTAGATTCACACTTGTACCTGGCAGTAGGTTCCATTGCTGGATTTCACCTTTTTCGTACATGATTAAGTGCGAAAAAGGGTTCGATATTCATTACAAGTACAAAACAAGCGAAGACAATGTTTCGCCTGCTCCCCGTACTCACCGCATGTGCTTTTTTCCTGAGCATGACTCATCACAAAAATGGTAAAATCACGAGACTACAATAGATGGTAATATTTTCTGTTATCATGTGCTACAGACCGGTCTGGCCTATCAGGTTTAATGCTTTTCTGAACCGAAGGCAGACTTTTCACACAGTACTCTCTTTCTGACATCTCCCGATAATGGGTTATATTCGATTCGTACCAGAGAACTGTATTCAGGTCAGAATATGCATTTTTCTTCTGATATGACAATGTATTCCATGAGTTACAAAAAACGGACGATAAGGCGGTATATAGAAAAATCAAGACACTGACTTGCAGACATGCTATGAGCATGAACACCATTGCAGAAGTGATGAGGGTGGGAGCAGAGATGTATGAGCGTGTAGAATTGTGCGCGGCATGCGATATCGAGAGCGTCAACCTAACTGCCGCATTAACCCAAGTAAATAAGATAATAACAAACGCACTCACCTATGCATTATTACCACCCTTCTTCCGGCCACTCCTGCGCTTAGAGGGCCCCCCCTCAGAGCTTCATCCAGTTACCTTTCGCTTTCCCTTTGGCGCCAATGACTTGGGCCTCAGGCTTCCTGATTCTTCCTCGGGCTCAATCTCGGACAGCTCACTGGGGGGGTCGAGAGTAGGAGTATTGACAGGGGTGATGGTCACCGGGACCTGGGTGTGGGGGGCCAGAGTGTGAGACAATCCCTGCAGAGGTAGTTGAGGAGGAAGTTGATACTCCGACACGTTGACCACCTCAGTAACCCTAGGTGAAACGAGTGAGGTTTCTGTGGATGTATCGTTGGTGGTGATGGGGGGCGACTGGGCAGGGACAATGGGCGAGGCTAGTGGGGTCTCTACAGGTGTATCATTAGTGGTAACAGAGGATGACTTGCTGGTGTTGGCAGCACGCATGGCCGCCTGCGCTCACATACGACTGAGGAACCCCCCCTTTTTTGATGTAGTTGCTGAGTCGTCATCCTTAGCCATCAAGTCACCGGCTCGACCTTCTTCATTCCTGAAGAGAAGCCTAGTACGATATTGGTTAATACAGCTATCATAGATAGATAAATACACACATGTTGAAGTGTTTTAAGAGTCCCTCTTTCCACTCGACATCTTCATATTCATCAATGAGATCCATTGCGATGTAGTAAAACTTGTGGTAGTTGAAACGGCCATCCTTCTCTGACCAATGTGATTGGGAACTTATTCCGAAGTGAGCCTGTAGTATGAACATTAACATAGTGTGAGATCGGTATCCATGAGACTTACTAGGACCACGGCATAAGCAATGTGCGCTGCCTCCACCTTATCCATACGATGGAGGGCTGCATTGCACGAACGTACCCCACGTGAGTCCTCACCATGAGCTGTAGACGGACCTGTAAAAATATGCCTAGCAACCTGGTGGGGTAGGAGTTAGTAATGATCATAAGAATCACTGAGACCTACCCATTCGAGATAAAATCCACGGAAAAGGCCCAAGTAAATGTCTTCTTCATTGAACTTGGATCCATTGTCCTCCCACAAGAACGCAGGCAATTCAGTAGCCGACATGTCGATTTTGCTGCACTCGAGTTTCTTCTGAGTCCTATCATTTGATTTTGGTTAGTGTTGTCTGTTATAACCAAAGGAATACTACATACTCCTCTGCGTTCTCATTGAACGCTGTCACATACTCGACTGGGCAGAGATACCCAGCCAGCTGTGGGTGATTAAGTCCAAGCTCTGATTTGGAGGTGCTAGCATTGATGGTAGGCTTCATGTTGTTGACTTTCAGGTTTGGAAGGATGTATGTTGGTAATTTCTCATGTAGTCAGGCAAAGTCGCTGCTCCTCGTCTCATTTATGGCTTCGTTAATCTAAAAAAATGCTTTAGCCAGTCCCAAGACCACAATATAGGTGCATATACTCACCTTTTTGAGCATTTTCTTGAGCGTTGATGCGTGCGTGGTATCCTTGATGAGTGTCTTGATAGTCGGAATCTCATAGACCAGGGTGTAGTAAACCTTCTTGTAGCGAGCAAGCATTTGCAGAGTACTGGTACCTAGTTTGTATGATAAGCATGTAAAATGAATGAAACACTTACATGTGATCGAGAGCTTCCTTCCTGGCATGGTGCCCATCTTCATCTTTGGAATTGCTCTCCCCTTGCTCTTCTTGCTTGGAGAGCATGACCAGATGGACTGCTTTGTTGATGTCGCAGAACATATCGCAGCAGCGTGTGATAGTCTGACCGGCACCCTTAATTTCTTTAAGGGGGATCCTGTGTTCAGCATCCAATTCAGGGTCGGACTCTGATTCTTTAGCAGCATCAGAGTGCGACCCGTCCTCCGAGTCGGTGTCGGACACGCGATGGCTAATGAGGTTATCCTCGGATGTAGTAGTTGGTAATGAGGGCTTACTTCTTGACGCATTTTTTTACTGTTCTTTAGCTTATTTGACGCGTTTTTTGAGGTTGCCCTGACATGTTTTGATGGCCTGTTATCATGGGACTCGGCAGGAGAAAGGGTGTGTTTAGTAGAGGCCATGAGGGCGTAGGTAGTGGATGGATATAACAATTAGAGTTTGGATCACGCATTACCTTTTGATCTAATCAGCGTGGGAAAGGTTCCAAATATGGGTCACACATATCCCTTGACACCTGCAACTCAAACTTCTACTGTTGCGACCATCATCATCTGCGCTCAACATCTTGGAATGAGTCGCTGTGGTCCTTCCATGACCATGCGACTATCCATATATCCAGGTTTGAGTTGCACTCCCCCATCTCATTCATTCTTTTCGTTTGTACTCTGGCTATCGACAATGAACAAGGCGCTTTCAACATTCCTGGAGAACAAGATATCCCTAGAACTTCCCCTCAAACACCCTGAAGTCTACCGTGTTATGTACACACCTGAGTTTCCCGGACCGCTCGTAAGTACCATCGTTCTGTTATTTTCTAATGTGTATTGACTTTACAGACGATTGAAATTCGACCTTCTATGAGTACATCCAAGTTGCAGAACACAACAGACAAGCCTACTCCCCAATCTCCTTCAGGTATGTATATTCCGCCTCCTCCCATCTTTGCTTATCTCTTTTTAGATGCACGCCATTCTCACACTCTCGAGAACGAAAAAACTCTTGTGTTCTCTCAACCAGTCAACACCACCGCTGAACAATCTGGTAAGTTCCATATTATAGTCTTCCAAAATTAAGAATTAAGTTTAAATACGCTCCAGCAAAGTATGATACAAGTTCCACTGAGCCCGAAAGTGACTCAGAGATATTGGCGGTGTTCAACACTATCAAACAAGTACGTACACCTTCTGTATATTTTTCATTTGCTGAATATCCTCTAGCGCAAGCCAGTTACCAGTGCTGGCAATGTGACTCGGTCTTCACCGCGGTGTTGATCCAGCATAAGGATCCAGGAAGGGTCCAGGTGACTTGGTTCTTTTGTGATTATCGAACACGCATGACTCTATTTGTAGTTATTTTCTGACTACAGTACGTATATTTAGCTTTCGAGTCCCAATTCAACCGTTTCAGTTTATCCCCTTCGATCCCTCCCATGCACAATCTCCATGGACAACTTGATGTGTATTGGATGTGGAAGGTCGTTCGACACACAGCAGTCTTTGAGAGGCCATGAGGCCCGATGCCAAGCAAGCAAAGCTTTAACGGCCGATATCTATCATCAGCACAGGAGCGATGATAAGTCCAAAAAACAGAAGTGGCCATCACCCAGCAATTCTCTGGAGCGTGCTGGCAATTTAAGGTTCTCAACTCCTGTCGAGATAGACAACTTCGCTGACTTTGAACCCGAGGTATGTGTTGTAACATGCAACTATGGAATTACTACTATCGGAGAATATAGGAACCACCACCTCCTGCCCCTCTAGCTCCACTTTCGCCTAATCCAGTCATTTCAGGCCGCTCAGGGTGACGTATCAGACTCCCCGCATGCTGCATCGACTACGTACCCAATGAGCTCACAGGTCTCCGCCATGCCCCTCCCGTCCCCATTCCATCGTCCCCTTTGGCTGGACCTTCTCAGCCCACTCATCCTCCCGACTGCTTTCAGACGGAACCAGATTCCTCTGGGCTTTTCAAGGTCTTCCCAAATTGCCCAACATTCGAGCCACACTCAGAACTAGGCCTTGTTGATGCTCCGACACTGGTTCAAGGTCCCCTTCCTTCTTCTCCCCTCATGAACATCACCCCTCCCACAGATATAACTCGTGAAAACTTATTTTCAGCATTTAGTAGCCCTACTGCTGGCCTGCTTACCTGCTGGCATTTTTCAGGCTCGACAGTGAAGACCAAGGAGGAGACTAATCGGCTCTGGAGATACATATATACAAGACCCCAAATTCAATCCATCTGAAGGACTGGCATTCTTGCTTGACCGCAAATGCAGTCGCATCAAAAAGTACCTCCAGGATGACTCAAACCCTTTCCGTGCGCAACATGGCTGGATCCAGAGCTTGTTCGATCTCCCCATCATCAAAGAAGGGATCAAGTTCACTTCGGAAACAGACCCAGCCATTCACTTCATTCGGATCGAGAACATCATTCACCATTCCATCACTGACATCATGAAATCCGTGTTTGCTGACAGTGTCTCCTCTACATTTCACATGACGCCTTTCAAGCAGCACTGGACCGCTGCAGACGGACGTAATGTCTGTGTTTACTCAGAAGCATTTATATCCCCTCGCATGCTTGATGCGCATGAGGAAATCAACTGCCTTCCTAGGGACCCAGGAGATCATTACAAGCGGATTGTCATGCCTTTGATGCTTTGGTCTGATGCTACACTGCTTGCTAATTTCGGTGACACATCACTTTGGCCTATTTACCTCTTCTTTGGAAACCAATCCAAGTACACCTGTGGGAAGCCAACTGCAGCGGCATGCCATCACATTGTGTATGTATATTCCCTCAGTAAGTGTTCATCATTTGATGTACTATATAATACTGATAAATTACCTAGTTACCCGACAACTTCCAAGATCTCTATATTGAGAAATACAGAGAGGCGTCAACAAACGAACTCTACACCCATTTCAAGCGCAAGCTTATGCACGCAATATGGAGGCTCCTCCTTGACGATGACTTTGTTGAGGTGTACACATACGGTATATTGATCCAGTGTGCTGATGATATTGTCAGGTGCCTCTTCCCTCAGTTTTTCAGCTATTCCGCAGATAACCCTGAAAAGTACGTACTGTGAATCTTGTGGTTTATTTGTGAGCTAACTATAGAATAAATCTGAAACAGGGTTCTATTATCGTGTACCAGATTCATCGGGCAATGTCCCTGCCCCCACTGTCTCGTCAAGAAGGCAGACATCCCTCAGATGGGGAAACCATCAGATATGCTAACATGCAGAACAGAAATCCGAATGAACAACAAGGCATACCAAGCACTGATCAACAAAGCACGCCGACTGATCTTCAAGGGCGGTAGGAATGTAACGAGCAAGAAGGTCGACGACTTACTGAAAGAACAATCCTTGGTTCCAATCCAGGTAAGTGATGAAACTTTGTCAGTATTCCATCGTTACAACTTACTGCTCACTTCTAATCTTACTAGAATGCATTTTCTGAACACCTCTTGACTGAGGACACTTTGTTTAATTTTTTCCTTTTATTTATCATCGACCTACTCCATGAGTTTGAACTTGGAGTATGGAGAACAATATTCACGCATTTGATGTGTATCTTGTATGCCAATGGAGGGAATGTGGTACAGGAACTGAATTGGAGGTAAGTCACAGTTTATTGAGGATCACTATATGTATAACAAAGTTGGTAGGTATCGAAAAGTTGGAACATTTGGGCGAGGAACAATCTGAAGGTTCCACAAGAACACGTCGGCGATGAAGCGGCTTGCAGCCAGGGATTTTGAAGATCTACTTCAGGTAAGTGGTTGTACCTTTCATCCCCATAGGCTAAAATACGCTCATAGTGCGCAATCCCTGTTTTCAAGGGACTGTTACCTTCTCCGCATAATGAGGTCATTTTCGACTTACTTTTCGACCTGGCGACTTGGCACGGTTTCAGCAAGCTTCGGCTACATATGGACAATACACTTTCGTTTTTTGATAACATGATTGCTCACCTCAGTCACTCTGTACATAAATTCCAGGCAACGACGTGCTCTACATATCAGACTACAGAACTACCTCAAGAATCCGCTTCTCGTGCTTGAAGACACGCAGCGCTCATCGCCAAGGACCCTCAGCGTGCAACAGGACATGAAAATGCGACAACATCTATGCCCAAGATCAAAAAGCTTAACCTTTCGACTTATAAATACCACGCCCTGGCTGACTATCCAGATATGTACGATTTGATGGTATGGGATGAGTGATAGCTATTCTACTCAAAGAGTGTGATATTCTTTCCCTTGTATTGCACAACAAGTACTAATTCTATAGTGCAGGGTGAACTTGAGCACTATCACGTAAAATGTCAGTTTCCTTGCTCAGGGAAGAAGAAGGACATACAGAACATTAGCCTTGCCCATCAAGAGGCAATAGAATGGTTCATCGCACAGGTGAACAGTGCAAGAGATTCTCTCCTGGCCGCAGAAGCTTGCTCTCAGCCAAATCGTCCCCCCCGTCTACATACATCCCCGCAGATCACTACCACATCGCTGCGTCTACTTGGCAAAGCCACGACATCACAGAATGGTTGAGTCTTTGATTGTTGTTATATGACTCAGATCGCAGAGAGAGAAGAAGTGTGGGCGAAGGCGCAAAGCGCCTCCCAGCTGTGATCTAAGAGAACCTGGGGGCCCGAGTGTCAACTGCGTGGGCAGGCTGGGAAAAGCCTCGCGCACAGTTGGTCGTGGGCGAATGGTTTCCGGAGAACGCAACAGCAAGGGTCACGTGGGGCGGTTCTGAAGGGTCAAGCAGACCCGGAGGAACCACAAAGGGTGTGGCGGGTGGGCGAAAAGAAAGGAAAAAGGTCGGTGCGCGGCTGGTAGGTTGCTGGTGAGAGAGACGAAGAGAGAGAGCTACTGAGGCACAGCCACTCGAGCAAAGACCAAATTCTATTCCTACTCGCATACTCATACTACTAGAATGAACATCTTTGATCGTCGTTATATGACTCGGATCGCAGAGAGAGAAGAAGTGTGGGCGAAGGCACGAAGCGCCTCCCGGCTGCGATCTAAGAGAACCTGGGGGCCCGAGTGTCAACTGCGTTCCCCAAATGCTAGGATGGCCCGATGCGACGAGATGACGCTTGGATCCCAGGTACTAGGAGGGTGCTACTCACGAGGTTATGGCTAGTGTACTGGCGGCATGGCTAGTCGGGTGAATTCCAAGGCCGTCTCAGGTGGCATGGACTGCATGTAGGGAGCCAGTATCCGGTTGTGCTTTCGGAGGTAAAGTTGAAATGCATTGCTCGCCCAACAACCCTTTACTTTCATAATGTCGAAAGGGATTCCTCGAAGTAGATATTCTAAGGTGGCGCCAATGCGAATGCCATGTCCGTGCATGCATTCGAGTCCAGCTGCTTGGGCAAATTTATTGAGATGTATGATGAAGGTCTGTCACGTTATTGGCCAATAACCTTTCGCTGTTCTGTAGGCGAACAGGGCCGTCGATGGGGGGGCTGTTGATCTCGATATGCCTGTCGAAGGCTTCCGATGGGTCTGTGGGTCCCTCTTGCTTTGCCCAATGTACCTCCTTGCCTGCAGGGCTAGACTTGGTGCATGGGAGGGCAAAAAAATTAATAAAATAAAATTTGGTGTGTGAGCCATTGCGATCAATGTCATCCCACACGTCTCCACATGAAATGTGTTCTGCGGGGTCAAAGGTGTCAAGCCTTGGGAGCCTGAGTGTGAACTCGCCTACATGTGCCGCTGTGTAGAAAATGGTGGTGAGACAGGCGAAAAAGGCCACATCAAAGGGGTTGGTCTGGTCGATCTTATCCTTGATGAGCGACATCATCTGAATGGTCACATGTTTGCGTTTGTCCTGCCTGACGGCGGGTGGGGCGAGTCTGGTTACCCCTTTGAGCATGGTGGCTATTTGGTCTTCGTGAAGCACCCATGGTAGTCCATAGGATCTGTGTCAAGCTCGAATGCCGTAAACATAGTTGTGTATTGCCTTCCCCGAGAGCGAACCCACGAGCACGGAAATGAAAGCTGATATCAATGCCGCTGGGGTGTGATCTTTCTCTGGGACCTCTCTACTGTCACAAAGGATGTGAAAAATGAGTAACCCTGCACCATATGTGGTGTGGGTACTCTCTGCCCGGCCTTGCAGAGTGACTGCTCTGACTCTTTCCTGGAGTTCGAGCAAATATTCCCAGCATTGACTGTAGCAAGGTGAGGTACGTGCTGCCTTCTGGGATGACTAAAGCGGTGTGAGAAAGTCTCCCATGCAGCTTCTGCACTTGCTCGAGAGTGTGCGCTGTCGAGCGCAACCACTCGTGTATTGCATTGATGTACTTTGTGTAGAAAACTATAGTGTAGTCACTAGTATTAGCAGATTAGTACATACCTGTAGAAAACTATAGTGTAGTCACTAAAGAAAAACTACAGTACTTCGAGGCCAAAATAAGGCCTGCTTATGTAAGCTAATAATATTCTAACCCATACGAAATGGATTAACAACACTTTGTTCGTTTTGCTGTCGTTAGGCTTACTGTGTTATTCTCAAGGTCCCAAGTGAAACCTATGAAGGTTGGTGTTGGGGAGAATGGGGTGTCCTTGGACAGTTCCCACAGGATACCCAGATGAACAGAGATCTGGTCAAAGTGGCTGAAGTTGTACGCGTGCGATATGGTGGTGTTGTTTGGGCGCGTTGCAGTCAGGTCTCAAACTAAGTGTGTACAGTCTTCTGCAAACTCTTCGTGAGTGCCATCGGTCAGTACTTCTCCTTTAAACCACCAACGGCCATTGTCTTTAAGTCTCCCGCCTTGCTCAGCAATAACACGAACTTTGTCTCGCGCATCTTGTTGTAGTCAGCAATGGTGTCTCGGGGTAAACGAAAAAAGGTGGTCATCTACCCAGGCAATTATGGGTCCTATACCTGCAGCTCAGAAGGTATCTGAACCAGCATCCCGTACCATGCCATATGTCCCAGCCGAAGGTCCATAGCCAAAACACAAAGTGTCTACTGTGAAAAGTGCCAGCTGATTCGCGACCTGCACGATGAGTGCTGGCCATTGAGATGGATGTAACGGGACTGTGCAATAAGCTTCAGCCACGTCTCTAGTTGCCCCTTGGCTCCCCCATGGGAGCGTGTGGATTAAAGCGCACACAGTGTGAAAGATACCCCATTCACAGGGGAAAAGAGCTGAATCAACCTGCGAGTTGATAGAGAGGGCCTCATTCATCTGGGGCGAAATAGGGTAGGATAGGTTCTGGATGAGGCGGAATTTTCCTGGCTTCCCAGGTTTGGGTATGATGTTCAACAGGGAGGATTGGAAAGGTCCAATGAATGATTCGAGCATGTCTCGGGTGAAAGGTCCTATGTACCGTTGTTTCGTAAATTCTTTGTGCAGTATTTCATTGGAAGCATCACAATGTACAAAAATGGAGGGGTTGTTGAGTGGTGTGAAAGAACGGGTTATGGTGGGGGCCCGTACGCAGAAGCCGTGCATTAGTTGATTGAGTAGGGTAGGGTGCTTATGCAATAAATGGAATTCTATTAACAAGTCTCGCCAGCTGTCCGCATTGTAGGGCATTAATGCCTTACTTAGCAGGCGTGCTGGTAATGTGCTGACAGAGGGGGCACTCCTGTGCTCCGTGATTGGCGTCTCCACAGCCTGAGCACTCGTAGTTGTGACCTTGGCCCGAGCATCTGCAGGGGCATTGGAAGTCCCAACAGAGGATTCGTCTGCTCTTGTTGAGCAAGCGCCCTTGCTGATTGCGCGTGCAATGAGGGGCGCGGAGTGATCCCACAGGGACGACGCGTTGCAGGGGGGGCGATCAGGGCGGACTTCATGGGTTCCAAGGCGCTTGGGGCAGGTCGGCATGGTCTTAGTGTTGTGAAAGGGATGCCGCCGTTTGTTGTCATGGCTGCGACTGCACCGTGGCGATTTCTCCCTGGGATGCAACCTGTTGCGTTGTAGAGCATTATACAGCTCTAGGTTGGTAACCCAAGTTTCCGAGGCTTTCTAGATAGGTTTCCCATGCTAGACCGAACCCGACCGGTCCATTCTGCATGTAGTCCGAGTCCGGACTTCATTTTCCCACGATAGACC
>JBBPQL010001379.1:0-10530 GCA_038092515.1 Boletus subparvulus | reverse complement strand
TGCAGATTTTGATTTTGATGATAAAATAGGGAATTGATCGCTGGGAGAATTGTAGTATAGACATGAAACTAGGATCTGCAAATGATAACATGATACCTTGACCATCAACCATGCAGACAAACGTTCAGCACAAGATCGCTTTATATATTTTGTACATTTGTTGGTATAATGGAGAAGGTGGAAAGGAAGCATACATTGACTTGTAGGGGACAAATATAGCTCCCATATAAATAGACAATATGTGATTTTCTGAGATTTCTCCCACGGATATATTCCGAGTTATTTGGAAATTTCGCTCCAATCGATCTATGGTATTTTTGAATTTATAGCCATTTGAGTGTATCATTGTGCTGCAGACATTCCGAATTCCATCTCAGTGGAAAGCAACCACTTGGAACATTGTAACATGGTGTAACATGAACATGCGAGCAATGTCTGCAAAGAGAAATCCTTGCAACATCTTTATTAGAAAAAATGCAGATGAAATTATATTGAGGTTATCTGAACCAAATACAAAGATGATTGGATGGTCACTAGACCCGATTGAATTGAGTCACTGGATGCTACAACTTAGCTTACATAAGCAAAGTGAATAAGTGGCAACTATTGGCTGGCCCCTCTGGCCAATGCACCATTGGCCAAACTATTTTGCATTTGATAAATGCAAGGGTTCCCGTGGTCCAAATCTTATGATTCCTTTTTTACTAGAAATATAATATAGTGTATTTGTCAGATCCGGCCGCTCCAATTACCATATTTGGTAATTGGCCCGCAAATTAATCATAAACATATGCAACTAGAGGGTGGTAAAGCTTGATTTGCGAACTAGCGCGGCGTCCCAGCCTGAATTCCTGGTGGAGGATATGTCAGTATTATATAAGCCTACATTTCCCCCACTTACACCCCCTTGACATTTTCACATTCCCTCTTGCTAGAGAGAGATCTGTGAAATGTAAAAACCATGTTAGTGCGGATCAGCAAAGCATTCCGGCCCGAACTTCCGGTGGAGAATATGTTCAGATTACATAAGCCTACAACTCCCTCACTTACACCCCCTGGACATTCTTGCGTCCTCCCTTTCTGGAAAATAATCTATGTATTTTCAAAAACAATAGAATTGCGGATGAGCGCGGAGTTCTGGCCCAAACCTCCGGTGGCGAATATGTTCCTATTATGTAAGCAACCATTTCGTCCACTTACACCCCCTTGACATTTCCACTTCTTCTCTTGGTAGAGAGGAATCTAAGAATTTCAACAATTATGACTTGTAAAATGACTGGAAATATGACTGGGTGTCTGAGTCATAGGTGATCAAAATAAATCATGAAACCCCCAAATTACATCAGCAAAGCTAGCTGACAACCCCTCAGGCCAGGTTAGATTTCTTGATTAGAAGGTTAGGTGACTTGGGGGATCATATTGTCTTGGTGTCTTGGAATGGGGCCTGGGGGGAACCCCCAATATGAGGGTTAGATGATTATATAAGCACAAAATCAACGAAATTATTACACAATTTTCTGGCACCCTGACCTTACCCTTTTCTACACTGTGATGGACTTTCACTACACTTTTGGCCCAAGTGTTCAAATTTTGGACCTTTTCCACACTGAAAATCCCACGGTATTTGTGTCATACATAGCCCATAGTATGAGCTACCTACCCCTATTTTTATTTTATTTTCCGCCCACAAATGCTTGAGATATGTATTAAATACACTAGTCCAAAGATTTGTGCTAGACTTGCTACACTTTGACTACACTTTTCCTAGGATTTCACCTTATCCTGTTCACTAACAAAGCCAATCCTACACTTTGCTATGCTCAATTAGTGAAACTCCGGACAAGCAAACCAAGCATACACTTTCCTAGACTTTCAAGATTTTTGCTACACTTTGACTACACTTTTTGGCTAATCCTACACTTTTTGGTACACTTTCCAAGCCAGACCTTGTCCTATGGTTATCACCACACTTTGACTAGACTAGACAACCATGTCCAGCCAATTCCTACACTTTTGTACACTTTTGAAGCAAACTCACTACACTATCTTTGTAGACTTTGACCTAACATTTGCACTACATTGCTGGCCAAACAAAGACAAATCCCATCATGAGAAAATCAGAAACGATCACATGACCAAACATATCACATAAGCTGAGCCAACCAAGCCAACCCACTACCAAACAAGCTACATTTTTCACTAGACTCAAACCAAATGTTTACACAATACACTGGCCATATAAGAAAACTTCACGCAGTCAGAAAATCAAAATAATTCATATAACCCCCCCCCCCATATGACATCAGCAGGGCCAATTGACCACCTCCATGCCAGGTTAGTCTCGGTTAGTCTCGGTTAGTCTCGGTTAGTCTCGGTTAGTCTCATTGTCTCGATGGGGATCATATTGTCTCGGAATGGGGCCTGGGGGGAACCCCCAGTCTGAGGGTTAGAATTTTATATAAGCCAAAAAAAAATGAAATTATTACACAATTTTCTTGAGACTCTAACCTTATTTTCCTACTTTTGCTATATTTTCACTACACCAATTTTATAGACTTTGCCCTTGCATTGATGCTATGTACATTGCTGACCATACAAAGACAATTCCCATGGTCAGAAAATCAAAATAAATCAGAGGACCAAACATATTATGTCAGTGAAGCCAACCAAGACAATTTGCCAACAAACACAAGAATTTCACTACACTTTTCTATGCTTTCCAAGTGTAATGGACTAGCAATTTTCCTAGTCTTTGACCTTATGCTTTCATACACTTTGCAAGTACACTAGACATTTTTGCTACACATTCCTATGCATGGCTATACTTTTCTATGCTTGTCTATGCTTTTTCACTACACTTTCTTCATAGACTTTGACCTTACACTTTGACTAGACTTTTATGCTAATAGTGACCATTTCCTATGCATTTGGTAGACCAATCTCATAGACTCTGGCCTTGCCCTTACCCAAGAAAATCCATAGACCTTGACCTTACATTTTCCTACACTTTTGGTCCATTTTAGCTCCACTTTCTAGCTAGACTCTGACCATACGCTTGCCTCCAGCCAATGGACCATTGGCCACATTATTTTGCATTTGATAAATGCAAGGGTTCCTGTGGTCCAAATCTTATGATTCCTTTTTTCCTAAAAGGATAATATAGTGTATTTGTCAGATCCGGCCGCTCCAATTACCATATTTGGTAATTGGCTTATAATTAAATCATCTATAAGGTCTCTTGATATACACCATTTGCAAAAAAGCGGACAAGCGCGGAGCCCCTGAGCCCCCACATGACCCCCCCACATAGATACCATATGTAGCTAAATGGAACACACTTACACCATGTTGTTCATTTTAGTTCCTGGTTAGTTATGGCTAGATCTGCGATTTCGGTAAATCTTGAAAGAGCGGATCAATTAAACCGATGACATGTTGGTTTAAAGTGCTCCGAATCTCGGGTGGGGTTCTATAATAGTGCCTCCCATTGAATATAAGGTTTTAAACCTATATTTAGAACAGTAGCAATATACTTCTGAATTTTGGACCATTTACAAAGACGTAGCTGTAGCGGATCAGCGCGGCCTAGTGCGGGTTAGGCCTTAGGTAGAACAATGGTCATAATACAATCCCCTACAACATTCTCCCTTACACCCCCCTCACATTCGGCCTCCTTTACAGTGTTTGAGCCGTAGTGCAACACTCCCACTTACTCGCTTTCCCGTTTTGGTCAGATTAGTCGTCACTGCTTCGACGCATTTTGCACAAGTTTCATGCAACATGGCTGCCTCATGGCTGCCAGGCTTTACCTATGACTACCAATGCTCTCCTCGAACCCCTTCTTGACTGTGAGGTAGCCTCCTCGTTTTCTCCTTTCCCCTCCTCTTCTTTTTTCAGCGCGAATTCTGTCTTTTCAAATGTCGGCGATTCTTTCCGGGAGACCGAGATGGCTTCTGCCATCATATCTCTAGGTGTGTACCTTCACAATTTAACCCGTTTTTTTTTGTATATTAACCTCGCTGGTGGTCCCGTCCTCTATTCACTCCCCTCTTCCCCTTCGTTCCACTTCTCTCTTTTCCCCTCTTTTTTTTCATTGCCTACCTTATCGCACGATGGGTACAAAGTGCATACATTCCGTTCCTTTCTCGCTACTCGTTTTGATCACAGTCTGTTTGCAGAACGTGCCCACAGTGCGGTCAGCGTACTACCTCCCTTACCACGCATGTCCGTCTTCACCACCAGAAGCGACTCCAGATAACGTACTGTAGTAAGTTTTTTCTATCATTATCATGTTTTCGTTGACCCTATGCTTTCCAGACAAAGAGATCACGCTAGAACGCCAACCCGACCGCTATTTTCGTTGCCCATGCGGTCTGTACGCAAGCCAGAACCCCGACGACGTTAGAAAGCACATCCATCAAGATTGTGATCCCAGCTCACCCCTTGACGATGTACCGGGCGATCCAACCATCGAAGAAGCACCCACTCCCACTAGTCGATCAGCATCGCCTGCTCTCTCAGGCTCGCAAACTGCCAGTCGATCGCCGTCACCTTCGCCCTGTGAACAAGGCATCCGTCGACCGCCGTCACCACCAATTGATGTCCCCTCACATTCGGAGACTACGTCAAGCATAGTCTCGTCTCCTCATCTCACCACTCTATCCGCGCTAGGTATTATGGTCGACCCCACTTACGGTGTCATTATTTGCACACAGTGTTCGAAAGCTGTTGAACCCCAACACGTTCGCGCTCATCTCGTCTCAAACCACTCGCTACGTTGTCCCCCATCCTCCGAACTTGACGCTGTCATCAACGCACTCGGCATTTCAGAAATTCCACCTTTCCCCACCTCGCATATCATTCCACCAATACATGGACTCCCCATCGAAACCGGCCTCGCATGTTCCAGTCCCACTTGTCGCCTCGTTTTCTCTTCAGCACGCAGCTATCGACGCCATCTCTCCGATGACCATGCAGACGCTGAAACCCCTCCCCCTGTCAAGTGTTTCGTACAAAAGGTGTACGGATTTCGGGGTGCGATGCTCGTGGTCGCCGTCGATCCTGGACTTGCCATCACACAACCTCACTGCAACCTTTCCGAATACCTTGCGCTCATGCGCCCTGTCGACGACGCGTTTACCAAGTCGTTGGAACCAACAGACGATGTTCGCAAACTGACATCGTTCTTGTATGCAGCGAGATGGCACCATGTTGTTCGAGGCCAGTCCCCAGCTGCTATCCAGCAGCTCACCGCATTACCCACCCAGCACGATCCCTTTTTTCGCGTTGCCGAACAAGTTAGGCACGCGTTCACTTTCATGTGCACAGTCGTCAATGGTATGGATGTTCTCACTCGACGTCATATCCATACACCGAAAGGGTGAGTAGCACCCTTTTCACGACTTATTGCCATGCTGATCTTGTTCTAGTGATTTGGTTACGGATGCACTCAAGAACGCTCCATTCGGTGTCCCTCAAACCGACACATACCTTCGCCGATGCGCGAATCACTGGGCACAGTATCTCTGTGCCCTTCTACGCTCCATCGACCATCCCACTGTTTCATTCCAGCTATCGCAAGACCAACATACATACTGCTTGGCCTTGACCCGAGCACTCGTCAACGCCTCGGACTCCGACATTCGCAAAGAAATCATCGATCTCTCCTTCGCCATGCTGTCGAGCTACGAGCCCGATGTTGAAAGGGACACCTCGTTGTGTCCCTTGACCCGTTTCATTGTTTTTTTTCATGTCCGGGGAGATGGGACGTTCGACCCGCCCAGTTCCATTTCTCCTAACCTCGCAACGTTCACTTTCTCTATCCGCACGATCTCAGTCTTGCACGCCTACTTCTACCTCGAGCACAATCAAGAAACGACCTTTTTCACGTCAGTGTCGGGTTATATTCTACATGTTTGATGCTAACTCTTCTGTAGTTATTATCGTAATGCATTAATGCCGCTCCTCAAAGAAGGCTATCATACTCCGTTCAATGCTGTCCGCCAGCTCTCACATCTCGTCTCTTCTTTCGCATACAATGAAACGAAAATGCCAACTCTGCACTGGAACGAACACCGTGACACGCTCAGCATCCACGGTCATCCACTTCGAATTTCTCTCATTCCGGACATGGCTCGCAATCTCTGTGCAAAGGCCGAATCCAACCTCGCCAAACTTCTTCTTGGTGCAGATACTTCATCGCTCGATCAAATCATCAACGACGTGATCGATCCCTCCAATAAGCATTGCTGGCCCATAGATCCACTTCGCAATACAGACGCAGGTTTCTCCTTTGTACATTCATCGGACAATCCATTCCATGCACACGTCAATGTTATACTAACGCACATCCACTCCAATCCCACTGTATTTAGTATCTATCATTCCAAGAACGCTCAAGGCCACATTGTCCACAAACCGTGTAAGTTACACTTGTCCTGCTTGTTTTCGTTCGCTCACATACTCGTCAGCCGCTCTATCCGATTATCTCCGTCTTCACGCCGAGTTTGTCGAAGATCTTATGGTCCTTGCGCACGTCACAACACCCGGCGTTGCCCGCGGTACCGAACTTGGTCCCCTACGCTCGCTCAACGACATCAATGGACCTCGTAACTTTTTTTTTCTAGCCGGTTTCTGCACTCTCATCTGTAACTACTTGAAGTCGAGGAGTATCACTGGGCACGACGGTTACGTTGCACATTTCCTACCCAAACGTGTCGCCCGGCTGTTCATCTACCTCATCGGCCCTATTCGCGAGGTCGCTATTGCCTTTGCCCGCATCGTCATGGCCGACAACTACCACGCATACCACGCCTATCTTTTCGTCACGTTCGGCAAGACCGTCGATAGTGGTACTTTCAGCAACATTCTTCGTCGCTACACCCTCGAACACCTCTTAACGCCACTTACCATCTCTCCGTATCGACAGGCCATCAAGGCGATCCTTCGTGCTGTTATGCATGTCATTGATGATCAACAGGATACTGATGATGCCCTCGATGCATCCTTTGGCCACTCCTCGGCTATAGGGAACACTTGGTATGGCCTTGTACACGAAGATCTACCCGGACTCACGGAAAACAAATATGTCGACGCCATGCATCTCGCGACACGCTACCACGGGTGGTTAGGTTTCTCGGTCCCGAACTCTCAAACTGTCTTCGCAGAGCCAAATCCCGATTCCAACAATCCGTCTGCGGCACTCACAGATCGCCTCGTCAGCATGCTCGATCGTTTTGAGAAGGTTCTTCCAGCGTTGGAAGGCCTACAGCAATTGAACAAGGACGACATTCAAACCAGGATTTTAGACCGCTATGTCCCGCTGATCGAAAACACCATCACTACGACCCTCGCACATAAGGTGCCGTGGTGGTCCCACCTCCAAATCCCACCTTCACCCATTTCTTCCGCGCCCATCATCACTCATCCGAGCCGATCTACTGCTCTGAAAAAACTCTTCCGAGACGACTCCGTCAATTTCAGATCATTAGAACAAGGACAAGCGTTAGAAGTCGTGTCACGTCGCCATCCACATGCTCTCGTCGTGTTACGCACCGGCGGAGGCAAGTCTGCCATCTATCAAGCCCCCTCGCTCACCGACGCCAAAGGGTTCCGCCTCGTCGTAATTCCGTATATCTCGTTGATGGACCAAGCCGTTGCAGACGCGAACGCCAAAGGCATCCCCAATAGCTCTTGGTCCCCCGTCGACTGCCATGTCAATCCGTTTACCGATCGCCTTGTATTCACCGCCATCGAACACTTTGGTATGCCCGCGTTCATGCCCTGGTTGCAGTCGTCTCACGCAAACGGCTATCTCAACGGAGTCGTGGTTGACGAAGCCCATGATATCCTACTGTCGCGCGACTATCGCGACAGTTTCTGTGCGATGGGTTGGTTAGGCGAACTGGGCTGTCAGGTAGTTCTTCTATCTGGAACGGTTAGTCCATCTGTCGAGTTGATACTGTGGAAGGTGCGTGCCGTCTACTTAGGTTAATTCGACGCTGACACGAGCCCAAAGGCTATTGGTATTGACCCTCGCCATCACCCCACTGCCGTGATACGAGAGCTTACTTCTCGACCCAACGTGCGCTTCAATGTCACCCAGGTCCACGTCGACCATCTCCTCAAGTACGCAGTCGATCTCGTCTCTCATCACACCTTCCACTCCCCCCTTGAACGCGGTATCATTTTTTGCGAACTTGTCGAAGATGCTACCACCCTTGCCAAACAACTCGGCATTCCGTTCTACATAGGTCGTATGGATCATCAAGAACGTGCTATCGCGCAACTAAAGTGGGCGTCTGGCCTATCCAGGTGGCTGTGTGCGACGTCGGCATTCGCGCAAGGCATTGACTACGGCCATGTCACCTACGTCCTGCATTTCCGAGTCCCCAAGCACATTACCCTCCATGCTCAACAATCCGGTCGGTTAGCACGCCGACCAGGCCTCATGGGTACATCCCACATCCTTTACTCGTCTCTTCCCACCATTTCTACTAACGACGTTGATCATGGTGGTGTTAATGCCATGCTGGACTTTGTCACCAAATCTCAGTGTCGACGACTCGCCGCAACTGCTTTCTTGGACGCCTCACTTTCAAATTGTGCAATGATTCTGTCTTGCGAAAAGTGTGATTTCTGTTCTCGTTCAGACGTAGGTCTTAGTTTGTTTTAGTCATTTTCGTCCGAGCTAACAATTTGTCCAGACACCTTTACCTCCCATTCATCACCCTATCCCACTCGCAGAAGGTTCGGCGTCATCAGAGCCTTTGGTGCAGCCGGTCCTCCAGAATACACCGCACTCGTGCAATCCCGCCCCACCGGTTTACCCAGTTACCCCAGCATTGATTGATCGCCTCGCCACATCCAATATCCGGCCAGTTGTCCCGACGAGCCTTATACCACGACCTTGTGGTCCTCCTGCCTCACTAACAGCTGCGTCGGACGTTCCCATTCGTGACGCGTCCACCCTAGCGTGTTCGGTGGCCAAACTCACCAAAGAGGACAAGGTTTTACGATTTCTACGTGAGCATGAAGGCCGGTGCATCATTCACATATTCCTAGGCGATCCTGCTGCACACAAGCTCTATTCGTGCCATTATAACGCTGCGTTTACGTCCCAGTACCACCCATTTCGCAAAAGTTTCAGGTTCTCCATTGGTATGTGCTACAGGTGCGGTGTACCAACGTCGAGCGTGTTCGATCATCCGAACCGTGACAAGAATGATCCCTCCCCTTGCCGATATGACGACATGCTCAAGCCGCTCGCATTTCTCATCTATGCCGTCCCATCCATCCGCAATGTTGTGCTGCTAGAGGCCGGTGCCTCCCCTGGCACTGTTGTCAGTCCGGAACAATTTGGTCAGTGGGTTGGTGCTACCCGTCCCACCATTAACGCCATCTCGAACCTCTGGGAGCTTTCCCATGCATACATTCACCTCTTGAGCACGAATAGGTTAGGTTTTTCCTCGTTTTTTTTTTTTTTTTTTTTCGCTCAGAATTATCTCACACATTCGTCTTAGGTTGCCTAAACTCTCTGCCGACGCCATTGCATGCCTAGCGTAGCTATAGTACACGAAAACGATGTCTAGTTAGCAGTAATATGTCACGTTTGGGAGCGCTAGGGCCCGACGTGCCGAGTGCTGCCAGTTACAATAACCGTCGAACTATTCTGACATCTTCAATCTGTTCCCTGGTCCTTATCATCCCGACTATCTCAGCCAGAACTTCCAAACACCACCAGATGCACTTCCGTTTTCGAGCGTCGAGACTTTGGAGACACCAACAATGAACAGAGGATGAAGAGTGTCATCGTATGAGCACGGACTCGGCATCCGATCCCCAATCCTCCGTGGCTTCATTTTCCTCGTACGCAGACTCATACTCGGGCCATTCCTCCACCCGGCTCGCCTGCAGTCAGCGGTGTCGTTTCGACTCGCTTTGGGTCGCGGCGTGCGCCGCTCGTTGCGCCGTCCTTACCACCTCGTTTCCCATTCATCTCGTCGCGTTCGCCGTCGCTTTGGCGCGCCCGTCCGTCCTCGACGTCTCTCAACTCGTCTCGCTCGCCCGGATCACTTCCCGGCCCTCTACCTCGACTTGGCGGGTTCGGTTCGACGCCGCGCGCATTCCCGTCGCTCCTGGCTCGTACCCAGTCGTATCCGGCGCTGTCGACAACCTTTACGCGGTCCAGAACGCCCTCGAAGCCTCTCGAAGCCCCTTCCTCGCCTCTATGCCCTCCTGGGCCTGTATCTCGACTCAGCGCGTTCGTACCGCCACCGACATCACTCGTATCGCCCATGGGGCCTTCTTGGTAGGTGATAGGGTCCCCTGGTACAGCCGTTTCGCCGCCCGGCTCATCTGGCTCGTCTCCAGGTCTACCTGGTGAGTCTTCGCCAAACCTTCTCTTCGAGCGTTCGCTGACTCGTTCTGACGCATTCCATAGCTTCTTCGGCCGGTTCCCATCGTCCTCGTCGCCTCCTGACGCTTCCAATGTGTCCGCTTCGTCGACTGGGTCATCCGACTCGACTGGGG
>JBBPQL010001378.1:0-10532 GCA_038092515.1 Boletus subparvulus | reverse complement strand
TGTCTCCGCAGGCTTTGACTCTCTCCTGGTCGTGGTCGACCATGGGCTTACTAAGGGGGTAATTCTCTGCCCTACTAAGAAAACCATCACCGCCGAAGGGATCGCCTCCCTTTTCTTCCACAAAGTTTTCCTTCGTTTTGGTCTTTACGACAAAGTCATCTCTGACCGCGGTCCTCAGTTCGCCTCCTCCTTCGCTCGAGAACTAGGAAAACTCCTCAAATACGACCTCTCCCTCTCCACCGCTTATCACCCACAATCTGATGGAGAAACTGAACAAGTAAATCAGGAAGTCGAAACCTATCTTCGCATATTTTGCGGAAACAACCCTGGATCATGGGCTGAAAACATTCCCCACGCTGAATTCGCACACAATCACCGCCCACATTCCGTAATGAACCAATCCCCGTTCTATCTAATGATTGGATATGAACCCCGTGCCCTTCCTTCGGTTATCTCCGACACTGCCATTCCAGCCATAGAAACCCACCTAAAGACCCTCTCCGCCGCTCGCAACGAGGCTTTAGCGGCTCATGAGTTGGCCCGACAAGTTATGGCTGCCCGAACTCGCCGCTCCTTTATTCCATTCAAACTTGGAGACAAAGTTTGGCTCGAAGCCAGGAACTTGAAACGTCTCATCATCAACCCAAAGTTCGCCCCGAAACGAGAAGGACCCTTCTCCATCATGAAAGTCCTATCTCCCATCGTTTACCAACTCCGCCTACTGAAGACCTGGAGGATCCATCCGGTCTTCCATGCTTCCCTGTTATCTCCTTATCGCGAAAACGAGGTCCACGGCCGGAACTTCCCTGCACCTCCCCCTGACCTTATCAACGGAGAAGAGGAATATGAAATTGAGAAGGTCATACGCCACCATGGAACTCCGTCCTCCTGTTCCTTCCTGATCCGATGGAAGGGATATTCTGCCGAAGAAGACTCCTGGGTCCCTGAGCGGGATCTGAAACATGCCAAGTCCGCCCTCACTTCGTATAAAAAGCTCCACCCGTCTGTCTTTCATTCCCCATCCTCCTCTTAACTGAAACAACCATCGAAACATGTCCTTCAATGTATCCTCAGTTTCTACTGTGTCCTCTCTCACCTCAAGTGTACCTTCTCCTCCTCGGTCTCCTTCTCCTTCCTCTACCCGATCAAACGCTGGTTGGGGATCTTCGGATATCCCTAACAACCCTGCTTCTCCTCCTCCTCGCATGGAACCCTCTATGACTCCCTCCATAAACCCCTCCCCTATCCTCTCAGTTGACGTTCCCCTTCACGCTCACCGCCTTCGTAAAGGTGCTATGGGGGTAGATGAGAAAGACGCTTTACATTCCCTCCTTTTCTCTCCCCACATCCATCACACATTGGAATCCCACTTAGACGATAACTCCCTGCTCTGGAGCATCACGCAAATCTATCTTCAGAATCAACAACTACAAACTCTCCTCAACCTCGCCTCTTCCCCCAGTAGTATCGGCCGTCGTTGCAACACCCTTTCTCTTATCCAAAAGACCATTCAGGAAGATTTATTCTCCCTCTTCTACCAACTCGAGATGCCCGACTTCGCTGCAGATGTAGAACAATATGTCAATGAGATGACTGCGGCAACCAATCTGCAAACATCCCCCTCCGCCTCTTCTTCCCCTCTCACGGCTGCCATCGAATTGGCAATCCAATGAGCTGAGCTTGGACATGAGGTCCAGACCACCGGCACCCTACACAGGATTCCTATTGACGCCCCTCTCCCTTGCAACCATCCGCGTTATCAAGAGACATGTTTTGAGTGCCACCACCTTGGACATATCTGCATTAACTGCCAGTGGTACGTTTGCCCTGTGTGTAAAGTCAATCGACCAGGACACCCGCAGCATTGTTGCCCGCTTAACCATCATACTTCACGGCCCTCCTCCTCATCTTCCTCTTCATCCTCATCCCGTCCTCGCCCTATTCCCCCTCCTCGCTCTTGAAGGATGGTCCTGGAAAACTCCAGGCGTCCCCATCATCGGTCCCGTGCCCCGTCCCCTCCCCGATCCCCTTCTCCAAGGGAGGACTTTGACTACAACGACGTAGCCATCTCCAACATGACCGGATCCCCGGTAGGATCTTATGCGTACTTCTGACTAGCCCCCTTTATTTGTGATCCTTCTCCGGTGTTTCAGGTCTAGCAGGGGGGTAATGTTACAATTCTTTCTTTTCTTTCGCTTAGCGCTCGTCTTGGACTCGCTTCCTCTTATCTTGACTTCTTACCATTCCCTCGGAATGCCTTCCACCTAAACACAGCTTCTCTCTTAACATGCTGTGCATGGTCCCTTTGTCCCGTTCCCACTTACCTTCTATGGACGTCTTCCTTCCCACTGCATTGCCTCAATGCAGTCTTATCCCCACCTATCGCATAGCCGAGCTTCCTTTCATATCCATCTTAGCTTAGGTGCTACGAACACTGCTTGGTCTGTGCGCCGCATACTCACTTATTTAAACGACGACACATCATGTATTTCCCTTAACTTTAATCTACTTGATTATCCCTTGTAACCAGGACCTCTCTGAGTCTTCGCGCTACTCTTGAGTGCATGCCCCTTGTCTAAACCCTTGACCCTTGAAGCTCCCTAAGCAACCGTTTGTTGCCAGGAGTTTGCTGCGGACGCCCCCAGCATCCTTGAACTCTTGGAGATGCCCTCCAAGAAATCCTTGACCTTTGATGTTTCAAGTCTACTCTTGCCTCTACCTGAGTCAAGCGTAACAGAAGTCATCGTCATCAGAACGATCAGCATTAGGGATCATAGAAGAATCCACGCCTCTTTTCCAAGTACCATCTCCATTTCTCCTGGTATCGCCATAAAAGGACAAGACAACTTTGGTCTGTCCACTCCTGGATATAGCTCCCTTCTTAGAGCGAGGTGGGAAGGGAGCCGATCTGAAAGGGGCGAGAAGGTCGAGCAACAGGTTCTTCTTCAACAGGAACATAGACTTGATCTTCATCCCAGTGATCATGCATGCCTTCATCGTTCATATACTCGTTCTCTCCAATCTGATATGTGGTGTCCACGTTCATGTCTTCATCATACATTTCCACCGTATTCGCAATCCCATCTACTTCATTAGCACATGCTTTACCTTTAAAAGGTTTATGCCCATGAGGACCTCCTCTACCTCTAGAAGGACGTTGTCCTTGATTGTTCTGGGGACGGTGTTGTCCAGCAGAACCATGAGGTTGAGATGGTCTAGAAGAACCATGATATCTTCTGCGAGGATTGTTGGAGCATTGACCGGGATGGCCATATTTTGCCCAACAGCGGTCCGAAGGGTGACCTTTACTGCAATGTTCACATGTAGTCATGGAATGCAGAGCACGTTGTATAGTTGAAGTCCGATTGACTTCATGAGTGGGTGGCTGTTGGTCAAGATGATTGACCAAAGCTCTTCTATGAGAAGTAGAATAACAGAGTTGGGATTTGGTGATGATAAGAGGAATCATATGTTCCATAGTGAAGTTGACGGTAGTAGTGGTTTGGATGATGGTAGAGACAACAGATTTATAGGAATGAGGGAGAGAGTTGAGTAAAATCATGGCTTTGAGATTCTCAGGAAGTGTGAGACCAGTGATGGACATCTTGTGGAAGGTGTTGACCAAGTTATTAATTTGGCCAGGGATATCTTTATTTTTGTGGATATGAAAGTTGACACCTTTGATAAAAGCATCATATTGTCCTGTAGTGCCTGTAGGAGCAAAAGTCTCTGAAGCTCCTGCCAAAGATCTCTAGCCATTGATGGATGAGTGACATTTCCAACAGGAACGTAAGCCTCCTTCTGATAGTGTTGGAGGTCGGCATGAATGAAGATGGCAATCATTGCCTGGGCTTGTTGATCATGACTGATCCAAGTCGCTTGAGCAGCAGCATCAGGTTGAGCTGCATGAGTAGAAGTTCCGTCTATGATGGACCACCATCCTGCCATAGTAAGCAGGGAACGAACTTGATGAGACCATTGGGAGTAATTGGAGATGCTGGTAAGAATGGCAGTGTGAGATTGAATCGCGGAGTTGATGTTGAAAGACATAGTTTCAAAATATGAAGATATTCACTACAAAGATCTGCATGAAAGGGAGATCAGCATCGTTTAATGGAACAAGAGGTAAAAGTGGTAAGGGAATTGGTGGTCCTGTGTGAGCTCCTAATGGAGCATCGTCATCATCAGATTCTGAATCTGTTTCCATAAGGATAGGAAGTGATGATTGGGAAGAAGCGTTGTAGAGATCGGTACGTCTCTAGGTCGGTATCCAGACTTTCCCCCTACTCCCGAGCCATTCTTATCATGTCCCCCCCTATTCCGAGTTTCCTATTATATGCTACCGATACCAGACTACACTGGCTTATTTCGGACTATACCGGTTTCAACCGGTAATTACTCTTCCTGTTTAAATATTCACCTTCTTCTCTCCTGCACTTTATTCCTTTCTGATATAGCAGTATTCATTAGACCGTACAGCGGACTTCACCATCTTTCTTTATCCTTTCACCGAGCACTGGTTGGTCTTATCAGACTCACTGGTGACTCATTAGGCACAAATACTTGCAGTGTCCCATATTTGATTTATCCTCTTTCGCTTACATCACTTTGCTTAGCGTCTGACAGTCCCGGGAATTCCCGGACTATAAAGCACTGTACTTTGTAGTTAGAAAACACTTTTGGTTGGATTCACAAACTGCTCGAACCACAGTCAAACTACCATCACCGTTCACCGCACCGCTCACTGACACCGACTCGACACTCCTTAATGCTTTCCTGCATTCGGCATCCTCGTCCGGCCTCTGGACTATCTTACTCGGCCACCGACCGGTCTTGCATCGGTCTCTCAGCTGAACTTATCGGGCCCGGCTTTCGACTTCTCCACTTTACTCTCCTTGTGTCCAGAGTCCCTTTTGGGGCGAACACACTTGTCCCCCACCACTTCTTCGGCCCAGGACTAGTGGGTTTCCACTCCTAGTTCCATCCAGCCAACTTTACATCGTTTCAACTGGAGCCCACCACGAGGGACTCATCCAAGGGTTCCAGGAGAAGTCTACGGCCGATGACCCGATGCCAAGAACTAGAAAATCTTCTTCAGCAATTCCGGAGTTTTCCAATTGACGGAGAAGATTCACTTCTACTCCAACCAGTCTCCCCTCGTAACGCTCATCATAACCGTTCTGACCTCCCTGAGGTGTCAGAGTTGGAACTTAGTTCCTCACCAGACTGTGAACGTGACCCTTCAGCCACAGGCCACTCCGATTGGCTCAGTGCCTGGCAGTCCCGTTCTCTCGCCCCTGAATTAGCTAACACACAGCCCCCGGAGTCTGAGGAGCTGTCAACGATCCAGACTCCCGGTTCTAACCTAGATCAGGAAAATTTACCTGATGAAGCGAACCTTAGTGACTTCATACCCGGAGCGTATATCCATTCGACCCCGCGACAATGGAGGAGGACATCGAATCCCACTTCCCAATTTTCCTCACTGCTCTCACCTCTAACTCCAAGCCCTCCATCATCGACATCATCATCCTCCTTATCTTCTGAATCAACCCCCCTGTCGCTTTCCTTCCTCCTAGACCGCTCTGCCTCCGTGCTCCAGCCTAGACCACATTTGCAAGACCGTTCCCCGACACAAGCCCCAGCACCGCCGGTTGCTACCCCCAGCTCCGGACTCTCTTCCGTTCCACCACTGCTTACTGCCCCTCCGTTCTCACGTCCCCTGAACCAGCAGCTGCTAGCAGCACCAGTCCGACTAATGGCTAACCCACTCCCACAGATGCCCCTCTGTGGTACCCAGAACGCCCCGAAGTTCGATGGAAAGACCCCGGCCCTCTTACCGCGCTTCCTTGAAGATGTCAATATCATCGGGACGGCGGCCAGTATTTCCGAAGCTGAGAAGATACGTGCTGCCATTCGGTAGGCCGACCTTGAAGAAGCAGAAGGTTGGGAGCTACTCCCCGAAGCGACCGCAGTCCCAGCGGACTGGGGTAACTTTGTAGACACCGTAAAGAAGTTATATCCCGGTTGTGAAGGAGCTAACCGCTATTGCCGAGCTGACATCCAGTATCTTGTGCAGGAGTTTAAGGCTAAACCCATGCGTACTTTAGAGGACCTCAGTGAATACCAGAGGAAGTTCTTGAAGATCGCAAGAATGCTCATCAATAACCGCAAGCTGTCCGAACTGGACCGGGACGCACTGTTTTTACCTGGTCTACCAGTTGACATCAAGACTCAAGTCCACCAGCAACTTCTCATCACTAAAACTGCTCACCACCCATCTGACCCCTATCCTATCGATGACATCATCAATGCTGCTAAATTCCTCCTCACTGGTTCCGCACTCCGCCCCTTAGCAGCTGCACCTGTCGCCGCTCCATATACCGCCCCACCGTACTTCCCCGCTTGGGCAGCACCCCCGGCAACAACTGTGACCCCACAGACCACTATACAAAACACTCCTCCGGTCATCAAACAGTAGCAGGTAAATATGCAATGCACCGCGCGCCAAGACTGCGCTTTCTGTGCTGACCCAGCCCATTTCATGGGAAGTTGTCCGCTTGTAGATGGATATATCCAGGCTGGTAAGGCCAGTCGTGGTACCGATGGCAGGCTATACCTCCCAGATGGGAGACACATCCTGCGTGTTCAGGGCACTCGGTGTCTCCACGAATGTTTAGACCGCCTACCTGCCCCGATGGCAGCCACTCAGCCTAACTCGGTCGTAACTGCTGGTATATTTTCGGTTTCCGGTTCATCCTCTGACGCAGTCTTGGATATCGAACCTTCGGTATTTATGACACCTGTTGACCAGGATGGGGACGACGAGTCCGATCCTGCATTGGCAGACCCCGAATTTCAGGCCTACTTAGCTAACGCATGGGCCGCTTTCCAAGCTGACAAAAAGGATAAAGGGAAGCGAGTCCGCTTCGACGGCGTTCAGTTGCCACCGCGCAAGACCGGTCGCCCAGATCCCCGTGCAGCCTCCGTCGCAGAAGAAGTAGATTTGCCGGTGATAGAGGCCTTACAGTCTAAGTCGGTGGTGCCACCAAGGGTGCCCGGGTCATCATTGCCTCGGTTTCCAACTCCTTCCTCGTCCTCCACTGACACCATCCCTACTTGAGCTGAACCTTTTATTCCCTCCTCATCAGTAACGCCTTCTGGGCAATTTAGGTATTCATTCCCCCTGAAAGACGAGACCGCTCCCAAGCGCCTCCTCGACCGGGTTCTTGTGACCACAGTTCCGGTCCCGGTCAGGGAGCTCATTGCTGTGGCCCCTGACGTCCGCAAACAGCTCAAAGACCTCGCCACCACCAAGCGTATTCCAATATCTACTAACACCGTACAGGTGAACGAACTTGCTGGACGTGACCCCGGGGCGGTGGACCGTGCCTTCGGGAGCCATGTTCACTGCAGCGATGATGGCCTGATTGTTGCACACCACTCCATACCCCTCCGGTCCCTCGAAGCGAAGATCATCGGGACTGGCCGCACTATTCTCGGAGTGCTCGACTCAGGCTCCGAGATCGTTGCGATGCCAAAGCGAGTATGGGAAGACCTCGGACTACCGGTCCGGTCGGACCACGTTATGACAATGTCTAATGCAAATGCCAGCATGGAATCCACCCTTTGGGTAGTCGAGAACCTCTGCCTCGACTTCGGCGCAGGCGAAGTTTGCCTCCAGGTACAAGTGGTTCCCCATGCAAACTTCGATTTATTACTAGGTCACCCTTTTCATTGTTTATTGAGTGCCTCTACCGAGGACTTTCCGGACGGGTCGCAGTCGATTACCCTCCAAGATCCCAACTCGGGGAAAGCATATAAACTGCCTACCCAAGCCTGGACCGAGGGGTGCCCACGATGCTGGCATGGTCTATTTTGCTCCAATCACCAATCCATTGTCGAAATGGGTTTTTAGATGTCGATGATCCACCGAGAGGTTGGGGAGAGCCCCATTCGAACATTATTTCTGATTCTTTTGCCATCTGTTCTGTTTTATCCGCAGTAGACCGGACTGCTCCTCGTTATCCGGACTTCCCCCATTCAACTCTGTCCCCTTTTTATACCTTCCTTTCATTGACCCAGTCAGTTTTGTCGCCTGTTCACCTTTCGGCTTTTTCCGCTACATATGATTTTGATCCCATACTCCATTCACTGGCCTACAAGCCAGTGGCTAAAAAGGTTCGGCCGGTCCTGGCTCCTCTTGAGGAGGAGTACCGGGTGTTGCGCCAGTTACCTGACGATCCCCTTGCCGGTCTTATACCATTACCAACTCACCCCCCGGGCTTTGTCCCCGGCAAACAATTCACACAGGAACGTGCCGATGCGCTTGACCTCGACCCCGCCAACTGGCTGTGGCCGGAAGAGGTGAAGCTAGTCCGGTGGATAGTTCTCAATCACGAGACCGCCTTCGCTTGGGCCAGCTAGACGACCGGTACTTCCCACCGGTTAAGATACCTACCGTACCTCACACCCCCTGGATCCTCCGCAATATCCCCATTCCCCCATCGTCCTGGGACCAGGCTATTCAAATCATCAAGGACCGCATCGCCTCCGGTGTGTACGAACCGTCCGCCGCAGCTTACCGGTCTCGCTGGTTCTGTGTGCTCAAACAGGACGGTAAGACGCTCCGACTCGTTCACGACCTCCAACCCCTCAACGCCGTCACCATTCGGGACTCCTCCGTTCCCCCTTTTGTTGAGCACCTAGCCGAGTCGTTCGGCGGGTACGCGGTCTACGGTATGATGGACCTGTTTGCAGGTTACGACCAGCGCCCGTTACATGTGGACTCCCGGGACATGACCACATTCAATAGTCCGCTCGGGCCACATCGTCTCACTACTCTGCCGATGGGACACACTAACGCAGTCCAAATTTATCAAGCCGATATGGCGTTCATTTTGCAGGACGAGATCCCCCACCACACGATGCCGTTTATAGATGACCTTCCGGTCAAGACCGAGACCACTCGGCATCAAAGACCGGACGGCTCCTACGAGACAATCTCGGAAAATCCAGGGATAAGGAAGTTTATTTGGAATCATCTGACTGTTGTTCACAGGATTCTCCAATGCCTGCAGAACGTCAATGCAACGGTTTCTGCCAAGAAGTTCATTCTGGCAGCACCGGACGCCACCATCGTTGGCCACAAGTGCACCTTTGAAGGCCGAGTACCCCACGAAGCAAAAATTCAAAAGATTCGGGATTGGCCGGAGTGCGAAAACTTGACACAGGTCCGCGGATTCCTTGGAACCTGCGGCGTGGTTCGTATTTTTATTCGGAATTTCGCGGCAATCGCTAGACCGCTCGTCAGGCTAACACGCAAAAGTGTACCCTTCGAATGGGGAGACGCTCAGCGCGATGCAATGAATCGTCTGAAGGACGAAATCATTAAGTCTCCTGTGCTTCGTCGCTTGGACTACAAGTCCGGCCGAGAGGTGGTTCTGGCTGTCGACACCTCGGTCATCGCAGTTGGTTTCATTTTGTCACAAGAAGGCGAGGATGGCAAACGCTATCCGAACCGTTTTGGTTCTATCAGCCTCACGAGCATCGAGAGCCGGTACTCCCAGGCCAAGCTCGAGTTGTACGGTCTATTTCGGTCTCTCCGAGCGGTCCGAGTTTTCATCTTCGGAGTTACTAACCTTGTAGTTGAAATGGACGCCAAGTACGTCAAGGGTATGATCAACAACCCTGACTTGCAGCCGAACGCGACCATTAACCGGTGGATCGCCGGTATTCTGCTCTTTCACTTCGAGATACGCCACATCACCGCCGATCGACATACCGGTCCGGATGGGCTGTCTCGCCGCCCACCTGCCGATACCGATCCTCCGGAAGATGATAACTTTGAGGATTGGTTGGACGATTCCTATTCCTTCTGTATTACCTTACTCAATGACCGAACCTTGCCCTTCATCACCGCGCCTTTTATTCCCCATACAGGCCCACATGCCATACCCGGTGCTCCTTTGTTTCCATGCACCCCGGACCTTCTTCTTTCACCATCACCGGCCCCCTGTTACCACCTTACCTATAGTTCTGTTTTCGCATCCTCTGTTGAGCCGGATTTGGATCCGGACTCTCCCGTTATCCCCTGGTCTGCAAAGGCCATTGCAAGAGAAGCCCGGATTCGCTTGATCCGGGGCTTCCTCGATACCCGTTCGCATCCTGCTGACCTTTCCGATGCAGAGTTCCAATCTTTCGTCAACTCGGCGACAAAATTCTTTGTCCTACATGATTCCCTCTGGCACTGTGAACCGCATGGACACCATCAGCTGGTGGTACTGGAGCACCAGCGGTATGGACTAATCAAGGAGGCCCATGATGACCTCGGGCACAAGGGTGTCTTCACTGTCCGTACCTGTCTGCTCCTCCGCTTTTGGTGGCCGATGTTAGTCGACGACGTGAAATGGTTCGTTCAAACCTGCCACGAGTGTCAAATCCAGCAGACCCGATGCCTGCATATTCCCCCGACCGTACCGGTTATAGGCGGTCTTTTCCGCAAAGCACACCTGGATACCATGGTCATGCCC
>JBBPQL010001377.1:0-10540 GCA_038092515.1 Boletus subparvulus | reverse complement strand
CAGGTCCGAAGATACGTTCTGGTGTCTCCGTTCCTGCCTTTATGATCCAGGAAGATATTGGCGCCAGTACGGAGGAGTGCGACTCTGACCTGGATATCGTATCGGAGGAAGATGAAATGGTCGATCTAGACGATAGTAGTGACGCGTAATCGGCACGGACGATTACAGGACATGCTAGGCGTTAAGACGATACTTTTGGTTTGCATATGGGATATCCTGACGGTGTCCTCATTCACAAAGGGAGTCCGGAGAATACAAGCAAGACCATCTCACTGATCGCCGGCACCCCGATCCGCGATTGACGGTTTCCGAGTTTTGTGCTGACAACTCGTTACCACTCGGGATAATTCGTATCCGTCCATGCGGTGGCATGAAGAAGCATGACGATACTTGAAAAATCAGACGGTGATATTGACATCAAGTTCAGGAAAGCGTCGGGCTAGTTAGCTTCAGTTACGTGAACGTATCCGCCCTTGTTCTATCGCGCACGCAAGCTACTTCACCGGCGGTGTCGATCAAGATGGACCCGAGAAGCGGTTTGCCTCGGGAGATGAGTCCCCTACGATCTCCTGATACATATGATGCGCGACCGCAACTGAGATGATGGTATTACTGACAACTGAAGGAAGCCGGTTGACCAAGGGGAGGCTCCCTCGCATCAAGAAAGCCCTACACCCATGGGATCCAGGACGTATATCCCGGATTTCTTCCCATGGGCGTTCCCATGGAGCGGGAGGACTATTTAATGAGTGTGCTCGACACAAGCAAACATCGCTACTGGTATTCTCGTTCAACATTATGGCCAATGCATGATATCTACAGACTCGGATTTATTATCTTCCGCATCCGACACGTTATCGTACCTCCCATCTCACTATGTGCTAGTAATGATATTATTCGGCAAGAACACCATGGTTCATTCGTCGTCCATCCTCTGGATCAGCTATCAGTGGCCAGGATCTTGAATGATAAACACAAGACACACTTCTTCTGCGCTCTCAAAGTCTCTTTCAGTGAGTAACCGCCCCTCCAAAAGTTTCCCCATGTGTGTCTGCGCAAACGACATTCCCTTCCTCCGAAGCCCAAGCAACACTTTCACGAACGGCAACGGCGTGCTTTGGAATGTACGTTGAGTTTGGCTGCCGAGGGTGCCACGACGATGTTCGGGCGTGATGAACCCATCGCACTCGACTACCATTTCCTCTTCGTCTTGCAGGTCTTGGACATATACACAAAGGAACCGACATAACCGGACGTACGCCTCACGATCGCTCAGACAGAGCTGACCCGCAAATATGTTGAGCTGGCTCATGAGCCCCTGAGGTGGACTCCAGTCAGACGAGACCGCGGGAATGCTGTATAAGCTGAGATCGTCGGTCGGTGTCATGGACTTGGTCGTTCGTGGCGTGTACAAGTGCAAGTGAACGTCCTCGCTCTTGCGGATGTATGGCAACAATCGATCCACTTCATACGGGCTGAGAATGACGAGAACCTGTCTGACGGCTGTTTGACTGGAAAGGATCCACTGTACAGGCCGCAGGAAGTCGTCCATCTTGGACGATGCGCCTGCTTCGGAGGGGACGATTGTCCGACAGAAATCTTTGGTGGCCAGGACCCAACGACTCCAGACGTGCGGCTCGTTTGTGACAGCAGAAGTGTTTCCAAGAGTAGTGAAAACGGGGAGAAAAACGGTGGATTGGTTGGACATGGCACCGGTCTTCACAAAGTTAACAACCTCCTTGGAGAGTGAATGCTGCGCCGGTGACGCTCTGGGTGGTCGTTCCACTTCCCGTTCACGTTCTACTTCGTGTACGACCTCTCGTTCCTGTTCTTCATCCATCCCTCCCTCGCGAACCGAAGTGACACCAAGGCTCACGCATCGTTCTCGAATTTCTGGTACCGTGAAAGTGGTCCGTTTCGAGGCGTCGTGTGGTGCATAGAGCTCCTCGAGTGATTTGACCTCGGGTTGAAGCCATTCAGTCGCTAACCGCTCCGGCGTAAGCTCGTCGGCACAAAATCTGGACCAAGCATCGTAACGGGCTTGATGATTCATGCCTTGCTGTGCCCAATGAGGTGCACGCTGTTGTATATCCTTGCATGTCTCACGTATGGCCCATTGTAGGATGTCCGTGGTGTTGATGACGTCCAGAGGGCCTTTGCTAGCCACCGAGCGCATAGTTCGATCAACCTCGAGAGGAGCAAAAAACATGATGGAATGACCGTGACCGAGCTTCCGCATCCGCATGCAACCTGTGAGCGACAAACCGTTAGATTCGTAGGTTGAAATGGTATTGACCGTATGTACCTTGAGCCAAACGATCTTTCGTGACTTTGGGACCTAGCGTAACAGCAGCGCGGAATCCGCTTGGAAATTTGATGTCAGTCCCACGCGTATGAGCGTCATCCAGGTATATGACGCATTGGTCCAACTGCTGCGCGAATGGTGACGATAGTAGAAGCTGCGTGTTGCCGTCGCGCGTGAGTACCGTCAACTCGTCGTCCTCGTTAAAATAAATGGCCGCAGAGGTGTTCGTGCTAATGGCTAGCCATGTTTTAGCCAGTTCGTAGTTTTGGAGATCGAGCATCTGAGCACCGACATCCAATAGGACACGGATATCGGGCCTCTGGGAAACCAAAATCTTGAGGAATTCGCATGTGGGTTGTCGCTCGCCGTTCTCGGGGGTCATGCACATATAGTGCTTGTTCTCCGGCTGTAGAAGATACGATAGGACCTTTGCATTGGTCGCACGCTGATGATCGGGGTCACGCTGAGTGATGTGCAGCGGTAACAGATATCGACCATCGTTTGTTCCCGAGAATCCTAAAATACAACTTAACCGGCGATCGGGAGATTCCGTCCTCACTCACCGGTCACCAAACGTTCTTTCTTCTCTGCCAAGTCCCAACCCGAACACGCCAGTTTCGAAGGAAACTCTTTCGCTTCCTTTGGGAACACGACTCTCGCAAGGAAAAAGTCGACTGTGGCGTGGTTCCGAGAGAAAAGAGGAACAAGAAGCGTCGTCCATTGCTCCGACGACTTAAGGTTGATCCCGGTGTAATTCCGGAGTGGACCTGGCACGGAGGGGCAGTCTCGAACCCAGTGGTCGTAATCCAGCGACGGGTCGTCTTGTTTCAGCAAAATTTCGAACGAGACCTTGAGCTGTGCCTCAGTCAGGCCCCCGTAGTAGTAAGAGAGGCAGGTGAGGACTATCGCCACATCGGGGTGCCCGAACTCAGCTTTCGGCGCTGGCACGTCTTTTGCGCGATACGGGACAGCGAGCATGGTACGCTTAGGAGCAAGCCCGTAATCTACACGCCACCGCTGGTCTTTGAAAGCAAACAAAAGGATGTCGGTCACCAAGAGACCACGGAGCAGCAGCAGGCCACCCCAAAGTGTGCTCCGTCGAGCGTACTCCTCCACGATCTTGAACGTTGGCATTGACACGTCCTTGTTTGTGATGAAACTGAGAACCGCATCTCTGACCCGCGAATTAAGTTGCTGAAAAATGAAATTTGGAAGGAGACCACCGATCGCGTCGCGCGCAATCTGGGATATAAGAGCCTCGGCCGCGTCGGGTTGTAAGATACGAATGTGAGGGAACGACCCGGGTGGACCACTCTCGTATTCGATTCCGTCTTTGAAAGATGTTCGAAGAGATGTCGCATGCTTTTTCACAGCGGCGAGAACCTGTTGAGTCGTAGTCCATCGTTCGGGGAAGCCTTCCATATGTTGTTGAAGGCCGATGGTGTATACCAATTGATACCGAACATGAAGGATCTCATCGCTTTCGTCCAGAATATCTCGTGCGAACGAGTGCAGCCACTTCTGCAATTCCAATAATGGCCGGGCGACGTGGGTGTCTGCGGATAGTTGCTTCTCCACGGTCACCAATTTGAGTGACAATACATGATCTGGCTGGACGACCATTACACCACGTTTACGCACACACTCCGACATGAGTGATCGCAAGGAAGCGACCTGTTCGGGGCCGAGCGAGAGTGATCGAGAAAATGGAAGGTAGTAGATTTGACGATTGGTAAGCCCACTCAGGGGGTCGACGAGAAGTTGAAACATCTGTGAGGTCAAGGCTTTTGGGACGACAACCCGAACCAATTGATCGCCGTCGGCAAGTTTCGCAACGGAAATCGGGACGATGACAGATGATTTGCCTTCGCCCATGTTGAGCTGCATTGCGGTGTTTTCTCCCGAACGTGGTGATACCATCTCGTTGGCAACATCGACCTGAACACGACGAACGAGGAGATTGCTTTGTAACTGATGGTACGAGCAGCTGATATCAGTGGACGAACGTACCGGTCACACAGAAAAAACATACCTGAATCAAGATCCAATCTGGCTCGGCTTCGGGATCCCACCCATCACATCCCCCATTATCAAGCTCCTTGTAAAACTCCTCGTGGAGGCCGTCTACTGCAAGACGAAGTAATCTTCGAGTACGTTGAAGCTCAAGCAAAAATAGTGCTAGCCTAACAAGGCACTTCTTCCAAGGCCCAGTCAACTTGATCAGCGACGTTGAAGCGACGCATCGAAAAAGCGCTTCGGTCGTAATACGCGGCCATTGACCAGACCGTTCGAGTGCTTGATCACTTTCGCCGCTGGGGCCAAGAATGTCCTTGACACAGGCCAGATTGTCCGCAAAAATGTCTCTGTAAGCCAAATGATAACCCTCTAGGATCTCGACTACCTCTGCGGAAGTTTCCTCCATAACCACTTGTGATTTCGGCGCTTGCAACACCTCGTTACAAAGTGTCTTGCACTCGATTCGAGGTCGGATGCATATTGATGTTGAAATACGTCCTTCGGATTCCCCTGAACAGTCGCAATAAGTCGTCGCAGGTCGTGAGAACCTGACGAAGATGGGGCGAAGTGAGGCAGTTGACCACGCAGTTGTAGCACCGGCGGGGGTCGGGTGAACACAAGCTGGTCCAAGGTAACCGACGGTGGCATCCGAAAACGAATGTTAAGAGTGGGATCGAATCTGTACCTCGGTAACACAGTTAGCAGAGCTCGAGAACTTGCAGCGAGACCACGAAGGATGCGTCGAACACGGGAGAGATGGTCCCGGAACTGGGCATTTCGAGAACAACTTTGAAAAAGTTCTCGAATCTTGGCGTTCAAGCTCGTTCTGTCGTACAAATTGGAATCGAGTGAAACTGATGGAGGGGTGGGGGAGGGCCATGCTGCAACCACCTGATCAGCTACCTTCTCGCCATCCGCCTCCAATCGAGCGTCATATGCCTTGCGTTGACGCTTCCCCAAAGCTCGGGATGTTTCACGCGGTCTAGCTTGGATGGAAATCTCGGGGCTGAGGTAGAAAGCGCGTGCCGAAGCAGTGACATAACGCGATACAGTCTGCCGAGTGGGTTGATATCCGTCTGAGAGAACGTAATCGAAGTGAACTGGTGGATTCTCTGGACGAAACGCGGGGTCCACTGCGAACGCTAGAAGTGTCGGAACAAGATTACTAAACTCCTTTGAACCATATGCCATGCTGGAAAGTGAGAAAAGTAGTCTGAAGCGATCCTGGACCTTGTTGCTCTCCCGAAGAAGATTGTAGGCTTTGATCCATATCACCGAAATACGGGGATTGAGCCAGGAGCTATCGTATGTGAACGACAAAGCAGTGTTGCTGCTCAATGGATCTCTCCACGACTCGACAAGGCCCACAACATCTGTCACGGTGATCGCTGCCATGTCGACGGACCAGCGAGAAATCGCAGTGGCTGCCACGCAGGTCCGGTACTCCGCCGAATCGGACTGTATGATGTCCCGAGAAACATAAACAACGTCACTCGAGAGCCGTTCAGAGCTCTCGGCAGGCAGGAGGTAACAAGATCGGAAAAGACTGCGCGTGAACAGATGATCGTTGTGGGTCGGAAATTTCTTGAGAACATCAGTCTCCCAGCTGTCATGAAAGCATCGCGCTTTTTCCAAGTGCTCTTTGATCTCCTTGGCGGCAAGGTATAGATGGTGGTTTTGAGAGCGAGTGGGGAGATTCAGCCAGTGCACGACTTGCATGGTATTGTAGCGCGAGTGGAACGAACGTGCTGGGCACAGAGACGCGATCAAGCGCAGGAGCTCCGCGTCACGAGTACTAAACTTCATGATCGAGCGGCAAGTAGCTGACCGGAGTAAGCCTAACGCCTCCTCCGTACCCGACCTGCCAGTTAACGGGTCGGTGCTGCATCCGCTACTGGTCAAGGCGTGCAGGTAAACACGGTACAGCTTGTTCGTCAAACTGACATTTCCTGTCAGGCAACCCAGGTCGGTATCGACTCTGTATGTCTGGTATGTGACCCGCTGAAGGGCGGGACCACGGGTATCGATCTCTACACGGACGTGGTGACCACCCATCTGGAAGGAAATCTCGCCCTCGGGAATGAGGACGCATCGTGGGACGAGTTCGTTGGTGCTGACATTATGTTTCAGCTTCGGCCGAAGGACAAGCTGATTGACCAAGCCGAACATAGTTCCAATAGACTGGTTGTCGTCGTAGACCATACCACGGATGTTGCGAGACTGGAGGTCCCCATCCTCATCAACGTAAAATGACAGCCCATAGCGGGGTAAGGTAACGGACAGTTGCAACGACGATGATAGTTGGTCGGGGTCGATCGGTAATACGGTGACAAGGATGTTATGTGGGGGATTCACGGCCTTTGCGCATGCGATAGTGCCCAGGTGTACAATCGACCCTCCAATTCTCAAGCGAACTCTCCCAAAGCTTATCAACAGGGCGGATGTCCATGACGGACATGGAAAGGTTTAGCCAATGGACATGTCCCTTGAGCAACACCGCGGGAAAGTCGTTCTCCAATTTTTCTCGAGGGATGAGCTGAATGATGTCCGAACCACCCTCGGCAGTTCGTTTCGCTCGTATCACGAGATCTTCGTCTCGGAGAGAAAAGTACACCTGTGGACGCAATATGAGAGCCTGAAGTTAAACCCTACACTTCAAGTGTGCTCACCTGGTGGCCAGAGACCATGCCCCGTGTCGAGTAATCCATTCCCGGCAGATCGCCCGGTATGACGTCAAACACTTGCTGCGCGGATGAAGTTAGCAACCTGCATCACGTTGAACATCATAGTACACGACACTCACCTCACCAAAAATGAGGTTGTATAACGGATGTTCCACAATGGCCTTCGGCAATCTACCAAGCGGTTTTCCGTCGACCAAAAGTGAGCCAGCGAGTAAGTCGGAGTGCACGACTTGCGAGCATTGGCTTGTTGTCGACGCAGTTGTGCATGAGAACCAGTTTGAATTTGGGTGCGGAAGGGGGCTCCACTCCGTACCTGGGCGGTAGTCAGGCCAAACCCGACCAACTGCAAGGTCGATGCCTTGATCGCTGGAGTCTTCCTGGATGACCTCGCTTAGAACACTCTCGAGGGCCAACGAAAGGCGGCGATCTCGGTCAAGGAGTAGCCGCGAATATGGGGGGAGGGTGGAGACCTTGCTAGGTGTATTGTCGTGTATAAGTATGGCGCACGAAAGTAGAATTTCAACGTCTTCTGCAGAAAAAAGAAGCTCTTCAACCATCGTCGAGTCCACGTCAAATGTACTTCGACAAATGGCGGCAGCGTCTCGCAAGAGCCCACGGAGTTCCTCATCCCCCGGTGTTCTCATGAGCTTATCCGATAGCTCTTGTACCCAGGAAAATACCTTCGTGCGCACAGCACGAAGAAGCTTGAGAGATTTATTGGAAACGGCTTGATCGGGGTTGGACGCAAGCAGTCGGCCGAGCAATAAAGATATGGTATTCATCGTCACCCCTTCCAACCAGTTAGCCTCGACATCGACAACCAAACTTTCGAGTTCATCCACGAGAGCATGGCCGAATATATCGTGTCGAAGTTCTTTATGCCACTTCAGCTCCGTACTGGAGAGCGGTCCGACTTGCAAGCTTGCCTGAGCCACCAGCAAATGAACGTCGGGACATCGGAAGCTCAGCGATCGATCGCGAAGTTCTCGCAAGATATTGAGCCATTGGAGCGAGCCTCCGCTGCGCAAGTGACCGAATGCTATGAACTCATGGATGGAGAGATCCTTGTTACAGTCGGCTTGGCCTGCCAAGACATCGTTCGATGTGTGGACTGTACCATCAACATACTGCTGAAGGTTGCAATATGGTCCCTTTTGGAGCTCGTATGTGCAGTACCGCTTGATGTTGATGTCGCCGAAAGCGTTTGCGACAGGAAGGTTGGCCTGGGTATCAAAACCGAAAAAAGTGAGGCTATTGCTGACACATATTTGTTCTTCCGCTGCCGGAATGGAGAGTCCTTTACGCTCCAGTGGCCTGGAAGTCGTGGCTAGAGTAATGTGGGATCTCGGATGCTCCACAAAAAAAGGTCGTAGTCCAGGGTAATCTCTGAGGAGGTAGGGTCTCTTCCCACGGGGGCGTTGGGAACAAAGTGCGACCAAGAAATGGAAAGTAGCGGAGCGCCACATGCTAAAGGCCAACGGACAATCGAGTTCAAAGACAACGACCGCTGCTCGCACTTCATCGTCCGGTAGAGGCCATTCATAGACCTCTATTGTCATCACATTGAGTCGTTGCTCGAATTCACATTTGCGGCAACTTGCGGAGTGATGTCGGGTACCATCCATAGTGACATAGGTGTGGTGCATCCCGTCCATTTCAAGCTTGAGCTTGGCATACTGCTTGTTGGCTTTCTTAAGCTCCTTGGCTTTCTTTTCGACCTCATGCTTCGCAGTTTCTTCAATCCGGCCTTGGAGGTCTTGGAGGCGAGATGACTGATTGAAATAACGGACTGCAAAAGTATCTTCAGAGGTTGTCGTGGAAAACACTGAAGTTTCGGAATCTGATTGAGAGTGGCGACGGGTAATGTATTGGTGGGCTTGGTGAAGACGATGGAGGCTCGCAGCTTTGCGAAGCAGCAGATTCTCCAAAAGGGCTGTAGGAATCTCCGGCGAATATTCGGCGAGCATCGGAATTTCCTCGACAGCCAGTTTGTCGAGCGCAATCCAAAGCTCGATCACAGTCAATAGCATGATTGAGAGGAGTTCCGGATTGTTCGCGTACATTTTCAGTGCAGCCAAGGAATACTTGTTCGCCAAAATCTCAAGCTTTACGCAAGCCTCGCCAACATTCGTGACGCCATCGACCCAGGCGTCAATACCCTGCTCAACTGCGAACTCGACATCGTAAAGGGCAACATAAGATTCTGCACGGAATGCGCTTGTGAAGAAGGCACCGTCGAAAGATAGAAAATCGTCGAGGGTGCCTCGGGGATGATGTTCGGGATGGAAGGGGGTAGCAGGAACAGTTTCATGATTATGCAGACACTTGGCAAGATACTCCTGACTGTACCGGAGTGAGAGTCGCATATCGTTGGCAAGATTGAGCTCCGAGAACACGTGGGGTGGGGATGCGCGTTGGACAACTTGTACCTGCTCCCATCTATCATCAAGGACCTCTCGAACACGACTACATGTGTCAAGAACTGCTTCCGTGAGCCAACCGGGTGCGGAAGGGCCGAGCTTCCTCAATCGCCGACTGATTTTGCTTGACATGAAATAAAGCAGATCACTGGAAAGATCAGCCCGGATCGCTTCTTCGGCCAATCGAGCGAGGAAAAAGATCATGAAGCTTTTGTACGAGTCGTTGCCCTGGGGAAATGGTTCCAGAGTAGTCTGAATGGCAACCTTGACGAGGAGCCACAGCGACGAGCGACGCCAAGGAAGCGGTGAACCACTCGAGATGACAACGTCGTCGCCGATACGTTTGGTGACGCGAACGACACTAGTAGCGGGGCGACCGACACCTCGCAAGATACCAGTAAGCAATTCCGTGATATACCGCGGGTCGGTAGTGTCCCGGCGTTCGGAGGCGGTGACTTCCGTCCTGAGAGCCCCTGTGGTAGTATCAAGCACGTCTTCATTCATGCAAACGAGGAAGTTGGCGAGTTCGGACCGGAAGACTGCATCACCAAAGACGGCGTTGGGAATCTCGATGGCCGGACCGGGATAGGAGCATAGCAGCTTTCCTCGAGTGGTAATCACAGAGCTCGCCTGAGGGGATACCTCAAAGGTCGCATACACAGTGACATCCCTTTGTTTTTTAAACAAGACCGCGGCGTTTTGAGCGCGAATGAAAAACGCGAGGACATCTACGCGTATTCTGGATCGTCAGCGATCACGAGAGGCATATCAAAACTCGAACGCATACCTCCGGGCTGCATTCTGCTGAGCTGAGAGAAGACGCGAAGCTTGTCGAGCCTTGACGACCGGACGGTCGCTCCGAGGTTTTCCAGCATTCTTTCGATGGGAGGCCACTCGGACTGACCGGCGTCAGCGACAACGCGTGTATATGCCTGGGCGGCATCGAGGACTGCTCCGATCAGTGCTTGGTCGTTGGAGAAGGTGTGGTCATCTACGCCGGGAAGGCGCAACGGACAAAAAACATGGGTTATGATGTATTCGAGAGCAAGATCAGCATCCATTGGACAAGTGGCGCACTCGCGTTTGAGGTGGAGGCGAGGGAGAGGGCGAGAGAG
>JBBPQL010001376.1:0-10544 GCA_038092515.1 Boletus subparvulus | reverse complement strand
CTCGGACTTCCGGTCTCGCGCTCCGGTCGCTCCCCGGACTATCCCCTGCACTTAATCCTTCGGCTTTGGACTTCCTTCTGACTCCTCCCTTACCTTGAGTCCCTTTAGGGGCGAAGTACCTCGCCTCGCCTCTTCCCTTTAACGGCTCAGGGCAAGTGTGTCTTACACCCTTAGTCCTCCCAGCCATTTTAGCATCTTTACAACGTTATGAGCAGAGATATATGAGGGAGAAGCGCAGTTACTTACTGGCGATGGAGAGAAAAGGCAGGGCAGAGGGGAGCATGCAGGCACCGCCCAATTATATAGTGAGCTTGTGATTCATGACATCACCGGGCAGCATACCACCGGACGCTGCTGGAGTGCAGGCAGAGGCTGGCGCACCCCTGTCGTACTCCGCCAGTGCACTCGCAGAGCTTGGCGTAATCCGCTGGAGTGCAGGCAAAGTCTGGTGCCCTACCATCGTACTCTGCCGGAGCACTGGCAGAGTTCATTGTACTCCACTGGACGCTGCTGCACTCCACCCTTGCAAATCAGGCTGTAGCCTTCGTATCAGTGTGAAAAACATTGGATGTATACATATCAAAACGATTACATCACGACAGAACTTCACTGACAAATAGAAATGTAGAACTAATTGCGCTGAGATGCCCATAGTCTTCGCTTCGCTGTGTTCAGTTCCGCATCCTTCACAGGGTGTGCTTCCAAGAACGTGCTATAGCGCCCAGCATCAGAATAACCGGCAGCTACCACATTGTCCTTTGCATCGCGCGGTGCATCACACCACCGAGCTTTATGATAATAGTATGTAGAGGATTTCCAAGGCAAATCGAAGAAGCGCACAAACTGTGCTTCCACCGTGAGTTTGCCTATGGTCTTGAAGGCGAAGGCTGTCCGAACGTCAACGGCGTAGAAACTTGAGGGGTACCTTGCCTAGGTCGTATCACCATCGGGTATCAAGCGGGCTTTGGCTGTTGTCTGATCAGCCTCGGCATCGGCAATGCTATCGTCATCATGAATCGAGATAACATCATCTAACACAACATGTTAGCAAATAATCGCTCAGACACCAGCCAACACGTACCGGAATCACAGCGCAGCTTTTGAGAGCGTGGAAGGGGCTGGGTAGACTGTGTGCGACATTTCCGTGGGGAAGGGGCTGGAGGGGGATTATTGGAGTCCTCATCAGATGAGAGCTCCAGTAGTGCATCGAGTGTGTCCAGTGTGCGGGCTTTCTTGTTCATCTGAGTCTGCTTGACATAGGTACGTTCTTGAGAGAGCGAGACGCAGGGATTTGCCTTGTGCGCTGAGGCGGCACCAAAATGATGATCGAAGCGGGGGTACGAGGTGACGTTGACGCCCTTGAAAAAAAGCTTCTGCGATGGTTTTGTCAGCTCGATGACGTTGTCGACCTTCATTTTGACCCAAGTGTCGAGAGAAGAATCAAAGAAATGGACTGCAGGTGATACTCCCTCGCCCCCTGGCTGAACCAGCTCAAAGTCAGAGAGGACGGAGTGCGTAAGCTTGAAGTAAGGATAAACAAATCCATCTTGGAAGTCGACGGTGACAGGATCTTCATCGTTCTATAAGCATGGTCGGTTAGCGATACAAATGTGGGATAACAAAGTATCTTACCTTGGGGAAACTAAATGCAAGTGCACGCTCGCGCATCCATCTCTTCTCTAGCAAAGATTCCTGATTGCGCTGGTGCTTCTTTTCAGCCCTCTCGTGGACGCTGGCAACGTGATTCGCAAAAATCGGCCGGAGCTGGGAAATGTGACGTGCTTTGATTGATGGATCCGCCATCTGGACACCCGCATCAGAAGGGGGGGGATGTAAGGCAGGGTCATTGCCCGAGAGCGAGGAGGAGGATGTTGAGGTGTGCAAGCTGATCGATAGAACAGAAGGAGAGGGACGTAAAGTGAGATCATTGTCCGAGAGCGAGGAGGAGGATGTCGAGGTGTGCGAGCTGATCAACATGGGAACGGCAGGGGGGGGACGTAAAACGGGATCAATGTTGGAGAGCGAGGATGGGGGCACCAAGGTTTACGAGCCGATCAACAAGGAAACAGAAGGGGGGGACGTAATACGGGATCAATGTTCGAGAGTGAGGAGGAAGAGGTTGAAGGAACCGGATGCAGGGCAGGATTGATGTCTGGTGTTGAAGATGAAGGAAGCGATAACGGGCGAGAGTCAGCGACGGTGTGGCCATCAGCCACGCAACCTCCAACCATGCAGCAGTGCTTGCGGCACATATGGCGCTGGCACTTGCATCCAACCCTTGTCACCGCACACTTCCAGTAGCGGCAGCGTTCACCTGGCTGGGCCTGCCCCACAACAGGAATGGGTGGCACTGAGGGTAGTTCCGGGACTAGGTAGAAATATGTTAGTTCGGGGCATTAGCAAGCCCATCTGATCAATATGGCACACCTTGATCGATGGCAGGCGATGTTGTTGGTGAGGGGCGTGGCGAGTTACCTAAGCCGTCGCCCCAGCAATACCAGGTGCATTGATTGCACTGGCGACATGCCATTAGCGGGCGGGTACACAAGACAGCAGGGTGAACCTACCACATAATATGGTCGCCCAGCGTTTCGGACATTCGTGGCCACCGCAAAACATAGTGCCACATCAATGCCGCATGGGCAATGGCGGGTGGGAGGATATGGAGGGGGGATGAATGACATAGAGCTGCGGTACGCGATAAGGTCGTAGATGTAAGGAACGAGAGAGATCAAACTGTACAAGGCAAAGTGCTGAGCAGGGACAACAGCAGAACAGAAATTACATACCTGTAAGAACAAAAAAGGCGGACGTACATTGCAATGGTGAGGGATGGGGTTGAATAGAGAAGAAGGCGCTGAGGGGTGAGTAGGGCGGATGACCTCCTTTTATATGTCTGCGATGAGGGTGGCGCATGGTGGGGAGGAATACCAGCTAGGACATAAGGGAATGCTAGCATGATCGTGACCTCTGGCCCACCCGACGAGCGTCGGGGGCAGTCACTGCCACAGAATATCATTCGGTGGGGCGGAGAGTTGTGAAGGTCGTCACTCGTGAGCGGGTTTAATCTCCGCACTAATTGATTGTCCGCAACGAGTCCACACGTGACGTGTATGGCGGTGCGTTTGGAGTGGTTGGACTTTTGGAGGTTGGGAAAGGCCAATTCCGAGACGTCCTCGTCGATTAGAGGGCCGTTGTTGGAACTCCGATTCTGAGTCCTCTCTCTCCCCATACGGATCGATTCCTGCGAGCGCGTCCTTGGATAAAACTGTTTGTTTCTCTCCCTCCGGTGAATTCGTGGCACCAGCAGGATGGGATGGAAATTCATATTTCTGGCGAGTACCTTGGTTGGTTTCCGCCGAGAATAGGGTAAGGACGCTCATCATATGTACATGCCTCAGTATTCATACTCACCGCTCTATTCTCTCTATCTAACGGATAAGCGTAGCTAATTCGCGCAACAACATGCACTGCGTGCAAATATCCCACTTCCATCCACCTCCACCATACTCCAGGCACATCCGCAGTGCTGAGAAAGTGTCAAATTTCGATCCTTGTGTGAGGCTGCAGGACGTGGTGTTCAACTCACTTGCTTGCACTTCTTCGAAGCTATTTACGACCGCTCATCTTGTCACATCTTCTGCGGTGCCCAGTCCTCACCCTAGCCCTCCCACTAGTATACCGAACCCAAATTCCGATGAAATTGGTTCTTTGGGAGCATCATACATCTCTGATGGTGTGGATTTGCATTCCATACTCCCGGACATCCCTGGGCTTCAAGAGCGCCAGTGCACATAAGTATGAACTACGACTACGTAAATTGGTATGAATGTTCATCCATCGCTCACGCACAGTTACCGAGCCATTGCTTGCAGCTCGATCTCGTGACTTCAATAGGGCTTCGTGTCCCTCATGACCTCATCCCCTCAAGCTTACCTCTGGCTGTACGGAATGCTCCATCGACTGAACTGGAAAGCAGAGCAGAGCTTAATCGAACTCGATGTCAGTATATCATCTTATGATCGCTAAATCAACCTTATCCCTCTTGCGATCGGCGAATGTCCTGATATTGATATTTGTTGTAGTGGAGAGCTATTCGGGCTATTCCAAGAGATTCAAGTCTTCTCAACACTCTACTACAGGCATGCTTCCGTGATCCAACCCTCGATGTCAACCCTTCGTCCGGCATCCAATGGGGACCCTATAAAGGCCCGCAAGATCGATAAAATCAAACAAAAACTCGTCGAGATGCTTCGTGAGTCATTTCAGCACCTGAAACACGTGCTCAATCAGTCGACCACCATGTATACAGGTGAGATCGGCTTCAAGTTACCCAATTGTCGGCTCCCGTGGTCTACCCTCGACGGGGACTTGCGGAGAAAAGGATACATTATCGTTAACTGGCCGCAAGGCGTTTCTCGCGATAGAGATGAAGGGTTATCTGGCCTCAGTGCGGATGCGGGCTTGACGATGCACTTTTCGTTGACGACACTCGGTTCGTTCCATGCGGCGAGGGCACGTTCTTGAGCACGTAAGGCGCTACCGGAGGGTTACTTAATCCTGCCACCAGAATCTACATAGTATAACAACGACGGGATCACTTCGCTGGCTTTTGCGTCGGGTTCGGACGGAGGCTGCGAGAGCAATCGTTCGACGGCGGGCAAGCAGGCGAGGTTCAGAGTAACCGCACAGGCAGCGTACAATGTGGAACGGCCACGGAAGAGACGGCGCGTGTGAGGTGTCATTCCGCACTATTCCTTGACCATGCACAAGAGACGCGTGCCGGTGAGTAAGGATTCCGAGCACATATCATATTTTCTCATCATGATGTTCCTCGAGTTGTTGGTCCTAACTATATGCGATATGGCTGATTGTACTCGGCGCCTGTGGAAGCATCGTGTGCACCTTGGACGCGTGTCTGCCTCATGGTGTGGAGCGCACCCACATGGACCCACTGAGTGACACAGGAGCATATTCTGTGTGCTGGCGAACAATTGAACAGCATCAAGTTGGTAAGCACAATCGCACAGGAATGAGAAGCATATAGACGCATGACAGCTGTTGCTGGTACGACCCAACAGACATAAATAGGCCCCTCCGCAGTCCAAACTCCAAAGGCCGCTCAGATCCTTCCCCGCGCCCTCTAGCCAGGTGCTGCAAGGCTCCTCAAGACATATCGCGACTGGTGAGATATTTCGAGTAACCAACGTTCGAAACAGGCTGACGCTCTGTGGTCTACCTCATTGAGACAACCATGAGTACGCCGGAGCCTCTCGAGGATTTCTTTTCGCAATTTGCGCTCCTAGGCCTAGGGTTTGAATATAGCGAGAACAGCACTGCGCACGATAACTTCAGACGCCTCCGCGAGGTCTTTCAATGGGACAAGAACTCGACAGAGTTGTCGGTCGTCCGCGTGGACTTCAATGACGCCCTCGTGCAACAGTTCAATTTCGTCTACGGGACGGACGACAACCTCGAAGCGTGGCAAAACTTGTGCTCGGTCATCGACATCACGCCCGTTCCCGACACTATCAAGGATTGTAAAACAGTGAGGCTTTTTGCGCACGGAACGAACGCGGTATGGCTGACCCACTTATGTACTTGAAGCTCGTGTGGGACGCACACGTGAACATCGTCGACCTCCTCGAAACCGCACGAACTGGAGCGCCTGTGCAAAAATTTGCGACTCTCGAGGACCTCAGAGCATACACGAAGAAACCGGGAAACATATTCCCTAAAGAAAGTGCATATGGAGGATTACTGAAAGAATTGTTGCGGGAGATTTTCCGTCCGTACTTTGGAAGGAGACGGAACGGGAGCGAAAAGCGAAAGAGGAGAAAGGCCCGCAAGCAGGCGGCTGCCATGCAATCTTCGTGACGATCTGAAGAACTACATGTTTCTAGTATGCACTGTACCATAACCACACAGAAACTTGCAAGAAATATGTCTCGGAGGCCTCAATCCATGTTTTGAGTGCGTTGAATTACCCCGCGTGCATGGGAGGGGCAACGTACGACTGATGGATGCTCTCAGAAAATGGCAATTCCAAGACCGCCGACACAGTGGAATACATGATTCACTTTATCCTACTGTTGTGATGAAGGGGTCTCCTCTGGTCAAACGAACACCTCTTCATCACAACGGTAAAAAGTCGATGAGCGAGTGGCGGCTGCCCACTGACTGTTGCAGAACGTCAAGCACACGGAGCGAGTCAGAACAAACGAAGATACCCGTACCAGCAGCAGCAGTCAATCGCCTGCCATTCTTCAATATTGACATTACCCACTTTCTTCAGTGATTATTCGTGAACGGATGAAGGCGAACTCAAGCTCGCGGGATTTGAAAGACGCCATGGTGTTGAATCTGGCGGAGTTTAAATGCACGAGGGAGGAACTGAGATCAAGGCTGAGATGTACTGGCATTCCCATCGGACAACATCTGCGGCATGATAAAGACGACAACGTTGTGTGTTTCTCTCCCCCCGGTGAATCCGTGGCACTAGTAGGAGGTAATGGAAATATATTTTGTGGGAGACCTTTGTTGAATTCCATTGAGTTTATCAGGTAATTACTCTTCAGGTGTACCTCCGTATTCATACTCATTGCTCTCTCTATCTAACAGATAAGCCTTGCTAATGTCGACGCGCCGCGCAACAGCGTGTACTGTGCTCAAGTGTTGGATCTCAGTCCTGGTGTGAGGATTTGCAAATCATACTGTCCACTCGCTTAGCTATTTCAAGTTCATCTTACTGCAATTTCCCTGGTACCCAATTCATCCCCTATCCCCCACATACAGGAGCCAAGTCCCGACGAAAATGACTCTTGAACCATCATCAATTTCTGTACTCCAGGACATATCGATGGGTCTTGAAGAGCGCCAGCGCTTCTTCGGATTACGGCTACGCAAACTGGTATTAACTTTCATCTACCGTCCACGTATAATTATCAACCCGTTTCTTGCAGGTCGATCTCGCAACTTCAAACGAGCTTCATGTTCCGCACGATCTTATTCTTTCAACTTTAACACTCATCATCCGGTCCGAATTGACGAACATAGCGCAGTCGTCTCAGAACTTGATGTCAGTACTCTTCCTATGATCGTTTAATCACCTATTTCCTTGGGTGAAAGTGCCGGTGTGATCATTTATTGCGTTTTAAACCAATAATTTAGCTTCTGCAGATTCGTTCAAAGTTGACCTCTTCACCACCTTCACTACAGGTATGCCAGGCAGGTCGAGCCTTCGACCTCGGGGTTCCGTTCCATATCCAATGGGGACCCTAAAAGACCCGCAAGATCGATAAAATTCGTCCCCATGTTTCGTGAGATACTTGATCCCACGAACCACACGTTTGATCTATTTCAGAGTACCCAAAGATCGGCTCCCATGGTCCACGCTCGAAGGAGAACTGCAAAAGCAATGGTATTCCATCCACAATTGGCCAAGAGGGGTCTTTCGTTCGAGAGATAAACGGTGTATAGCCCGAGTACCGAGGAAGCCGACAAGCTTTACCGCACACTCTTCTCAGACGAATGAGACGGGTGTCGTTTCCCTCTTAATGTTCCTGCAGAAAATGGCGAAAGGGCCGGCCTGGTTCCCGCCGCCGCCGCCGCCGCTTCGCACTCGGACACAGTGCTGGTAATTCCACTGCTAATACATCTTGCTTCGGTCACCCTTTTAGGTATTCTGTCCCTCTGTCTCGTATAAACCTCGCATTCCAAGGACCCTCCATTCCTATCGGTGGTGTCGCGTTCGATTCATGGACACAGATGCATTGTTGGCGCCAGCAATCGCTGTGTTTTAGAATTCAAGTCAACCTGTACTACCACCTTGTCGTGCTCTCATGCGACAATGTGTGCGACACTGTGACGCGGCAATCGGTGATGTCAAGAAGGTGTTTTCTGCTTTGCTCTTCCGCACGCTTACTTTGACTCAGGTTTACATCAACTACATTAAAATACAACCATCCATGATTTATCATTGGAATTGTCGCAAAGGGTGTGGCGCTTGTCGACTCGGGCAGAAAGGTGGTGGTGTACGATGCGATATCGCGCATGGACGACCTCATCGCTACGGTGCAACCCGATATATTTGTGCCGCCTCCTCGGATACTCGCAAATGGAGGTCAGTGACCACGATCGCACAATAAACTGTTCGATTGCGAGCTGAAATGCGACCCCCACACGAATCAACCCCTCTTGGTGATCTCACTGGTAGGATTCCTATCAGCTATCTCGCGACGTAGAGTCGTCGGTGACGTCTCTGACAGATATCTGGATGAAACTTTAATGCTTTCGGGATCACGATTCAGCAGCACTGTACGAAGGAGATGGGAGAGTCGTTCCTGAAGATGGTCAACAGTTCCATCCAGGCGGCCGATGTGACCGAACACATGGGTGAATAGATTTCCGGTCAGTTTGTACTTCTTCCTAAGGGCAGTCGCTCGCTCGCAAGGGCGACGAACACGATCTCCCCTGTTGGATCGCTATTAGCCCCGTATCATGGAACGATTCGACGCGTGAGGTACAGCCGCAACGCGTGTTGTTGTGTTCTCGTCGTCATCGTTCCTACCGGGTCTCATCGCTACGCGTTAGCCAGGATCTACGGTTCGTATCTCCTAAAAGAGGTAGAGTGATTGAGAAGGGGTTTCCAGGACGATTCCGTGTTAGAACTTGAACACATGATCCCTGACATTCATCGTCGTCAGAATCAACTAGGGTGCATCAGGGATAAAGGAAGCCTTCAAGCCTCCTCACGCGAACACGAGAGCCCATGCACCTGTGTTTTATTCAGTGTTCACTGATGCTACGAAAATCGAGATCAACGTGACTTGGGGTGTATCGTAGAAGCCTTCCTGTCACGCTCCGGCAGTGACACGGACGTGAATGATACCAACGGTTAGTGTGGTTCTTGATGAGGACAGTCACCACCGGAGTTATTCATGATGGTAGGCATTGTCCTATGGTTTTTGTCAGCATCAGAACGTTGCAACTCCTCTTTGCAATCAAAGAACGCCATACCTGAATCTGGCTTAGTGTTTAGACTGACGGAGATGTAGACGGAACATGATTGAAGACTGGGAAAGATAGTGAATATAGGGATGCCAGTGGAAGCGGTGCATAGCAAAGGGAGGAAGTCGAGACTCACTGAAGGCAACGGGATGGAACGTCAGTGTCACTATTTTCAGCGGCGACGTGGGAAGCGATGGCTTCTTCCTTCTCAACGATGGCCAACAAGATACCTGGACCAGAAACAACATTCAGGCTGTCTTCGTTCTGAAAGCCACCGGGGCGAGCGAAACATTTGTTGTGGAAGCTAGCGGGACCTTGATTATCAGTTAAAGTCATATTGGGTGTCTGGGGGAGGTCGTACCAGTTCTCTCGTTCCGTGATGTTAGTTGACAGGTGTGAACTTGTTATCGTGGTGTGTTTTGCATAGTATGTGGGCTTTACATGAAACGGTGCGCAGGCACAGGAAATTTGCAGGCGACCACGAGGTCGATCCTGCACGCCGACGGTAGGCAAGTAACAGGGCTCAAGCATCAGAGTGATCACGGCGGAAGTGCCGTAAGCAATTGGAGCATCCACAATCGTCCATGACGCGTCCCAGTGTCCAGGCCATCAGTAATATCGTCACGCCCTTATCCGGCCTTATCCGCACTTTTTCGGCACTTTTTCGGGTTGAGGCGACAGTGCTGCGCAAGTGGCATAAGGCCACTCGTTTTCTTAAATCCGACTTGTACACCACTTTTCCCACTCATCTCAAGAGGAAAAAGCAGAAAAAGTGGCTCAAGACCGTCCATTAGAAAAATAGTATATTTCCTTAAATCTGACTTGTGTGCCACTTTTCGCACTTAGGCTGAAGCATCTGAATACCGGGGAAAAGTGGAAAAAGTGGAAAAAGTGGCTTGCCGGGATGAGCCATATTGTCCATTAGAAAATAGAACAGGCACAAAAGGGGTAATTAGGAGTAGTTGAATTTTTGAAAAAGTGGAAAAAGGTGGATACCAATGAAAGTGAGAATTGGAATCTAATGATGAGTGGTGGTGACTCAGACTTGCTCGGCCGCACAAACAGTTAGATTAGATCTAGAGAATCATCAGTTACTTTCATACGGACCATGTTTCAGAACAAAATACCAGAGTAAAGCACGTGGATCAACAGTGGTATCGGCGTCAGTGGGGCCAGAATTGGTGGGGCCACAGTCAAGCAATGTATGCACAGAGCCAATGATGTCAGCAGTATTTTCGGAACCCTTTTTTGTGACCAAGATGGCATACAATTGTGTTTCGTTGCCCCAGTTACTCATGGAGAACATGGATGTGCCCTTACTCATATTTCCAGTCGCCTTGTTGAGCCTCTTCGGCAGCGTGATCTTCCCCTTCTTTTCTGCCATTTCCTTCACGGCATCCTGTACATCATGTTGTTAATCCATTTCGTATGGGTTAGAACATTATTAGCTTACATAAGCAGGCCTTATTTCGGCCTCGAAGTACTGTAGTTTTTCTTTAGTGACTACACTATAGTTTTCTACAGGTATGTACTAA
>JBBPQL010001375.1:0-10549 GCA_038092515.1 Boletus subparvulus | reverse complement strand
CCGATTTCGAGGGGAACCAAGTCCTTTACTGCGTTGATGGCCGCGATAACGCGGGTCAACGAATTCATAACCTCCTCCCTACTACCAGTACGCTTATCGGGGTCTTCCTTTTTCTGTGACATGACTTGAAGTACTGTTCGAGAGTAAGCGATGATGTTCCGCTTGAAGTAGCCCCAGCCCTTCCACACATACCTACAAACTTCTTGCGTTGAGGTCAGAGCGAAATGCAAACTGCTCTGGGTAGAGGGGACGTGGAGAGAGGGACGTGGGTAAAGGCATGTGCTATCCATGAGGCCTTGAGGCGCAGTATACTACTGTTTCGGGGTTGCTTTATTTCATTCTGGCAGCGAGACCGGGCCGGTGAACGTGCATCCAGCATGGCTGCTTTGTTGGTCACTGCTATTGGCCCCATATTTCTTACCAACCAATCTCGTAACTTGGACTCTTTCACGACCGTGATCGTCGATGGACAGCGCGCGTGCCGGGGAGACAGCTAGAGGAGGTAGGCGGGGTGTAGGTAGAGGTGGTGTTTGCGCTCGAGGGACGGTAGGCGTGAGCGTACGAGCGTGCGGTGGAGTGCTTCGAGAAATCAACACCCACACCAGTGCCTAGCACCGCTAGGAAGGCATGGACCCTCGAGCATTGTGTTCCAACGAGACTGCATACATTCGAAAGGGAATATTCATGGCTGTGAAAAATGACAATCCTGCATATGTCGTATCCCCACCGAAGGGTTTCTTCGTTGACTATGGCGGAATCTCCATGATTTGGCATGTCGAGGGACCACATGCCATGGAACCGAACAGTCCTCCGTGTGGCTGCTTGTTGATTCTGAAAGAGCCGTTGGATCATTGGTTCCCCGAACGCTTTATGACCTCCGTTTCCGTGCATGAACACGAGCGTGAGGACATCCTCCCGAGTCTTGGAAGAGATATCGAGATCGATCGCGTATAGATATTCCTCGATCCAGTATCGTTTTGCGACGATGCAAAATGGGAACAGTGGACGAGGATCAAACGTGTAATTCTTTGAGAGCACCGGGATGGAACCAGTCGCCATAACGCAGAACAGCGGAAAGGGCGCCCGAGTGACATCCCATTGGGGTCTCTTATATACCCAGAATCCGCGCCGGCGGAGACCAATGAGGACCAGCTCACATTCGGCTCTCGACAAGTGCTTCTTTTGCTCATTATGTCGTGAAAGTTTGAGAGTTCAGCCGCCCATTGTCGACCGAACAAGTTATGACCCACATGCGATAGAATGACCCAAAGCAACAACAGGTCCGTCCGAATCAGTGTTATTCAAGTGTTGACGATGACGAATACACAAACTTGGTGATCAGTGACATGCCCATCATACAGTGAGCATTGTCAACCCTTGATTCTTGAATCTATAAGTAACCTAAGTATCACCCAACCTAGAGTTATGTCACGTAAATTTTGAAACCGGCCCGTTTGTTCCCACAAACTCACCTCAGTTGACAGTGTGATGATTTTTGTTCAAGTTCGAGAATCTGATAAGATACACAAATTCTTTGCAGTGATCAATGTTATGTACCTTACTTCAAACTCAGCGAACGTGACCAATGGCTGCGAGTGCTACTCGCATCGTTGCGATCACACCCAATCGACCCGCGCGTCGTGACGGATTTCTGTCAGTGGCCTCGTGAAGACTCGAGTGGAGCCCGCTGGAGAGTCGAAACGTGCCCAGATGGCAAAGTCGAGCGAGAGTGACGTGTGGGATCAGGATCCGCAGCCGGTAAGGTCGTTGTCCCCGTTTGCACAAGAGGCGCCCATTGCTTACGTCTACACACACGTCTCGTCGGCTCGGACGCACACGTCGCTATGTCATTTGCCGTTGGGGGTTTATAGGGGAGTGGTCGGGCCGGGTCGACGTTTGTGAAGCGGACGCCGAACTTGAAGCAGGCCGCCAATGCCAAGGTCGTGCGCGATGATTGGGACGACGACGATGACGATGAGGAGGAGCAAGAGAGGGATGTGTACGAGGAAAAGGAATGGGATGGGAATGCAAAGGCGAGTGCCAAGACCAAGAACGATGGTACGGCTCCGGGAAGGAGAGAAAAGGAAGCCGAGGAACGACAGGGAGAAGAAGATAGCAGCAAAATCTGGGAGGAAGCGTGAGTCCCGGTCCGACCCTCCACCCACTGTGCGTTCGTGCTGATCTGCCAGTGCGCACGCTATTTTTCCATTGGACGTCCTCATGTGTGGTGTTGTTCCTTTTCGCACTCGTACACACGTTCGCGCGGTAATCTAACGCAGTAACAAGAGAACACCGATGCCCGAGCTCATCGTTGCATCTGCGAGCACGGGTCAGAGCTTGGCGCCTCTACCGCCTGCTGCACTTCAACCCATGCTTCGTATTCTAAAACGACCGTCCCCAAATGCCAGTGCCAACCATGTCGGGGTACCATCGTCGGCCCCGCTCACCTCGTCCTCCCCCGGACCTACCTCGGGGTCAGGCTCAGGCTCGGGAGTGACGTCCCCGGCGCTGAGGGGTACGCTCGCAGAGCGCGAGGCACAGTACCAGGAAGCGCGGAATCGGATATTTGGTGAGAAGGAGAAACTGGGCTGTACGAGTGGGCACGGGAGTTCGGTTTCGATGTCGAGAACGAGTTCGAGTTCAGGCGGGGTGGTTATCGCGCGCGATCCGCTTGGGCCCGCGTCTGAGCCGGAGCTGGATCCGGGGATGGGCGGACAGGCGCTCGGCCCGGGCCGGCCGGCGAAGGGGTTTGGAGAGCGGCGGAGGGGGAAGAAGTAGTTGGTGGTGGGTGAATGAAATCGTGTTTCTAGTGTGCTGTAGCGTATAATACTATGTGCGTGCGACAGCCTGCCTGTGTTTGCACACTCTAAAGAGACGATATAGTGGTGTCTACCCATAATCTCTAATCTGGGGTCTCGGGTACCGCGGATGTCTCGAGTATTGATAGATCATTTGGTCTTCGGACGGGGATCAAGAGCCCTCGGCGAAAGAGGAATATGCCTATAGATCAAGTTGGCTTCCTGTCTTCAAAATGAACTATATCCCCTATGGGCGTGAAGTAATATATATGACTGTAACGCCTGGTCCTGGCGAACACCGATCGAGGCAGACGGACAAAATAGTCTGATCTCCGTGGAAATGACACGACAGTCGCAGGCGGATTTGGCCACTGACTTGCAGAAGATCAGCACGTGACTCACTGATAACGTTTTTCGTGCGTGTTGCGCGTGTGGTCGAAACGACAGACTCGGAAAAAAAAAAAGAGAAGGTCGTGCCCGCAGCTAACACCGTCTTTTAGCGATGGCCAGCGCCTCCGTCCTTCCCGCACTTCCTCAAAACTGGGCTGCACCCGACTCGCCGGCCGCCCAGAACCTTGCTCGTAAGTCGCATCATAGGCGGTCGTTGAGTGCCATGCTGCTCACGCCAGGACGCCCCCACGCCAGCCATTGTCCAACGCACACTGATCCCCGCTGGATCTGCCTACCTCGCACACGTGCGCCGTGCACTACAAAACCTCTCCTTTGATGCATATGACAAGCTGATCGAGCAAGACCAGCTCCGCATCGAAGCGCTTCGTGGGGACGGACTGAACGGTGAAGACGATCTTGGCGTGGGTGACGAAGAAGAGTCGCCAGAGTTGTCGTTGCTTGATCCCAAAGAGTGGAAGGTCTGTTGCTGTCTTCGTTTTTTCTCCTCGCGCTCGTTGGTGCTCGATTTCGCCTTGCACTTGATTTCCTCTCCGTTCCCCGTGTAGTCCTCGTTTTCAATGCAACGTGGCCTTGTTGCTTCATATCTTGTTTCTAGATCGATACTGACAACGTGTGTTCGTAGAAACAAGACCACTACCAGGTTCTTGGGCTCTCTCATCTGCGCTACAAAGCCACGCCCGCACAAATCAAAATTGCCCGTACGTATTTGCACACCCCTTGCCCTGTCCGATTCTGATGCGATCATCCTTCCCCACTCTTCACGCGTACGCGCTGATTCGGCGTGGCTATCCATCATAGATCGCAAAAAGGTGCTCAAACATCACCCTGACAAGAAAGCTGGTCAATCTCACACGACCAACGACGATGCCTTTTTCAAATGTATCCAAAAAGCACACGAGGTGCTCACCCACCCAGAACGACGCCGACAATTTGACTCCGTCGATCCCCGTTTCCTCGCACTCGAAGAGGATGTACCAACCGCGGCAGATTTCAAGGGCAACAAGGCCAACGATGACGCTTTCTTTTTCAAGTCGTGGGCGCCGGTGTACGAGATGGAAGCACGGTTTAGCAAGAAGACGCCAGTGCCGTTGTTGGGGTCGTTTGATGACCCCAAGGAAAAGGTGGAAGCGTTTTACGACTTCTGGTACACCTTTGATAGTTGGCGGTCGTTTGAGTACCTGGACAAGGAGGTGAACGAGGGAAGTGATAGGTTGGTCGTGGTCTTCTTCTTTCTTCTTTCCCGCCCTCTTTCTTTTTTCCGCACGTGATGGCCAGAGGTTGACAGACGGGGTTGGGATACAGCCGTGATGATAAGCGGTATACGGAAAAGAAGAACAAGACCGAGCGCGCCCGACGGAAGAAAGAGGATACTGCGCGGTTACGCAGCCTCGTCGATCTCACGCTGAGTTTGGATCCCCGCATCAAGAGGATCAAACAGGAGGAGAAGGAGGCGCGGGAAGCGAAAAAGAAGAACAAGGGGGGTATGTCCGCAGCAGAGGCCAAGGCCAAGGCAGAGGAGGAAAAGCGGAAAGCAGAGGAGGAAGCGAAGCGAAAAGAGGAGGAGGAAAAGGTCGCACGCGCAGATGCCAAAAAGGCAAAAGCGGCCGCAGCCAATGCGGCCAAGAAAGCAAGACGACAGCAGCGCGCGGCCGAGGGCGATGCGTCGTGAAACGAGTCGGAAACGCAATCAAGTACTCTCCACATAAAAAAATTAGCCATGGCCAGCAGCATCACAGGACGATGCATCGTTTCACTTTATTACCCATGACACCACGACTTGCACACTTTCCCGTCTACAGACGTGTTGCTGCTGTTTGTTTGATTACCTCTGTGGGTCATCTGGCCGGAATAGATGGGGGTTTTATCCGCCATAGGAAAAATGCAATTGTTAGATCGTTAATCATTGAGTGCTTGCGGTGGAAATTTCAGTGAGCCTGTTGTAGCTTGTTCTGGCGTGCAGGCACAAGTGGGGTGGGGCCACGTGTTTGTCCATGTAGGCCGTCGGACCGATGTTTGTGGAGCGTCGGCGGTATAGCCTTGACATGCTGTCACGCACAGCAGGGCAGGTTGCAACGTTGCGTGGATGATCACAAGGCAAGGCAGGCGAGCGGATTCCGATAGATCTTCTCTACAGAAAAAAACGAGACGAGTGACGTGACCCATAATACAGTGTGGTTAGGGAAGCTGATGTTATGGTTATTTTATATTTTCCACAATCACGAAGCCACCCCCGGGAAAAAAAGGAAGGTTTACATTTGCATGGGATATGAGTAAATGATGGAAAGCCGAGATGAAGGCGCGATCAAGTGACATAGGTCCCGGGGTCGTTGGGTCGTCATCATTCATATCCAAGGGTAACATGAGCGTTGGGAATGGGAAGGGGTACTGAGAAGGGGGCCATAAGTAGACAAAGTACCCGTGTGTGTTGTCATGGATCAGTTCGGGGTGGGATTATTGAGACCCACTGGCAATGCATCGAGGCAAGTCGACTCAGGCGGTCCTTTGGCAGAAATCACTCAAGCGTCACCCGCTGTCACAGTCACGGTCAGTCATGTCACGTTCATATCTGATTTGCACTTATTTGGATTCAGTGGCTGAGAATCCCGAAGTCCAGTGTGATTAAAGGGAGGCAGGTCAACGATCGTCAACACCGTCCTTTTTATTTTCTTCTTCTTCTTCTTTTGCATGGTGTTTAAATACCCTCTAGTCACCGTCTCGATGTCCTGTAGTTCATAGTTCGTGCTCGACGTCGCGGGCGGTGTTCGACCACCATCCCGTCCGGCGTACTCATATTCCTTCCCAGCTCTCCCAAAAATATCCTCTCACAATGGTACGTCCTCGTCGTTCTCGGCGCTCACCGCGCTCACACCCCGCCCCCCGCAGGTTCTCGTCATCGATAAGAAGTATGCGTGGTACGTCTCATCTATCTCCGTCCCCTCCACAACTAACCAAAAGGGGTTGGGTCGCCGCAGTGAAACGTGCATAAAGGGACATCGGTCCTCGGCCTGTAAACACACCGATCGTCCCTTGTTCGAAATTAAGAAAAAGGGTCGTCCGGTCACGCAGTGCGACCACTGCAGAGAACTTCGTAAAACAAAACAAGTGCACGTGAAATGTCTATGCGGCGTCCAAGAAACGTCCTCCAACCTGGTCCTGGAGCCGTCCCACTCTAAAAAAGGTAGACATTCCTTCGTCCTTTGGGCATGTCCGTTTGGTTCACTTTTTTTCTTGCTTTCATTTCGTTGCGTGGGGATATTCAGGGGCAACCAAACTGCCGGCTATTGCTGCGTTTCCACACGGTCTCCCTGAAGACCTAGAAGCGATCGCTATATTGCCCGCAGTGTCTGACGGATCAATTGATTCTGACCATAGCGGTAGGCTCGACGCGCCATCCTTTGACCACCCCCATCGACAGTATTGACTTTTCACAAGGTGAAACGTCTCCTAGCGGCTGTAGATGTTATAAAGGTGAACAGTGCGATTGCTGCGTGCCTCGCAAGCCTCCTGGCCGGCGTCGCCCCTCTGTTCACAGCCAAGATGTCCTCAAACCGGAGAGACATCACCCTCAGTATCACCATCATGCAGAGTCGTCGCATGGCTCCAAGGACCCTCCCCCGCCCGTCTCTTCCCACGTCCTTGCCCGCATCGCTGAACTCCGTCCCGTCCTCCCTCGCCCTCCCCGCAATGATGGGCCACTCCATGACCCCTCTTCTAGCATGCCACACAGTCATAGTAACCGACATCACACACACGAAAACATGTATTTTAGCCCATATGGCCGAGCCTATGAGTACATTCACACGCCAGATCACTACGAGACGAAACCAATTCCACAATCGGGAGACACACATGCGTTACCAGTGCGTCATCAGTCACCTGTCCGGCAGAATATGCTTCCAGGCACACAATCTGGCTTTGATGCGTGGCAGGCTGCTCCAGGTGTCTTTCCCTCCCCATGTGCCTGTGGCGACTCCTGTCGCTGTCCAGGATGCAGCCAACATAGTAGTGCGCCGATTGCACCGGGTGCCGCATACCCCTCGTGTACAAACCCTGCATCATGTTCATTTTGCCTTGACTGCACCATCCTGTCTTTGCCACCCAGTTCTGCGCCACTGAGCAGCGACTCCGCCTCGGACTCTCAAACGCGGGAATTTGAAGAGTGGCTGAGGCAGATCTCTGCGTCACCCACCGCGGCGAATACGGTGGGAATGCCGGCCAGTTTTAGCCCATATGATCTGTCGATGAACCCGGTGGCTGCAGTTCCCCCTCCAAATCCGATCCAGAACCACAATGCGAATTCAAATTCAAATTCGAGTCCCAATCCCAATCCCAATCACACGCGCTCGTCTCACAATCCGTCTTCCGCGGACGGACGCTGTCAAGGCCGATGTAATTGCCCGAGTGGCATATGCTCCCCGGCGCAGTGTCGTGGATGCTGTCAGGGATGTGAATGTGACCAACGGTGTAATGGCCGGGCTGGGTCTGGGTCACGAACAACGTATGCTGTCTCAGGGGAACGCGACCCTGGTTGTAATCCCCTCAAATCCCCAGATCCACCGTCTACAAGCGCGAGTGTGTCCAGACGCACTGGATCGCATCGTATACCAGACTACATGACGATGACGACCGTCCGAGATGGGCTGACGGCGAGCGTCGCAAGCCGACCGAGTCCAGTGGGAGCGGGGTCAGGAGCGGGGTCGGGGGCGGGGGCAACATCGTTTTACCCCGATCCGCCGAGCTACGTGTCTATTGGAGACGCGCCAAGTCGGTCGTCGTCTTCCTCTTCGTTGTCGAGCCGGATGTCCGGCAGGTCCCCGATCAATACGGTACGTGGGTACTTCCTTTCGTTTTATTTTTAGTGTGTTCTTGAAATGATGGTGCTCATGTGCTCTTGTCCTTTTAGAACGGGCCTGGGCCCTTTCATGCGCATGGTGTGCCAAGCGTGAGCAATCGATCGCCTCAACCTCGTCCGACCGTTTCGACGGGCACGAGTGCGGGGGGAGGTCCATATGCACAACCCCAGCCCATTCGTCCGTTAGGTTCGTCGACTGGGCAGTATGGTGCATATCCGGGGTTTAGTTCGATGCAGTTTCCGTCGCAGTGACATAAAGCCGGGTTATATGTCTCAGAACTTTTTTCTTCTATTGTGTTTGCTATTTTTTGAAGCTTTATTGTTATTGCTTGGATCTTGTTCCGACATGCATCCTTTTTTTCTTGTCTTCTTTTTCATTTGGATCTCTGTTCATGTTTAATATCGAGGAAACGGTGTGCACGCACGCAGATATATGCGTTGTTATGACACTCGCCTGATTCTACCTCGTTTGCATATTTTCTTTTTTGTTGATGATTGTGGCCTGATTTGTTTTCCTGTAAGATGTATGTATGGGTAATTTCCGTGAATGATGTGGCTTCGAGGGAGAGGGTGCTTCATTCATACCGCGGGGTCGTACGCCGTCGGTGTATACGTTTGTTTTATTGTCTGGCAGCCAGGGGATCCACGGTGCAACGTCATCGATAAATACCTCGGGACCTCGGGTTACACCGGGTTACCCGCTGGTTTTGTGTGTCGTATTATTGACGTCCGTGTTTCGATCATGTTTGTGCTGAAAATGGACGTGGTTTCGGCGCGGCCCATCGATGTATATGATGTATGCTGTGGTTCGGGCAGCGCCGTGGACAGCGCGGGTTGCTAGAAAAATATGCAGACGGATTCAAAGCGAAAGAGGGAGCCGGGGATAGAAGCTGGGAACCTGTTCTGCGTGGTGATAGATAAGGTTGACAGAGGTGAGAATCGGAATGACGTCATTCATATTCATAGATGCGCAGACGGATATTAAACGTCATTGACATGGACAATTGACAATGACATGATGAACCAGAATAGGGTGCGAAAGAAAGCAAGAGTTCGGTCCACAGCGCTCGGTCCAAGGCTCAGTTATCGTCGACTCGGGATGCAGCGACAAGTTTACCACAGCGTCTCTCTTTCCCCGTATATATGTAGACGTCATTCCGATGACACTCACATCCGACACTCTTGTTGCGTATTCACCCTCCTTTGGCTCTGGCTCTCCCTCTGAATCCGTCTGCACTTTCCAGCAGCACCCACGCACGAGAAGACTACATCTGTAGAAACTCTAGTGTAGTCACTAAAGAAGAACTACTGTACTACGAGGCCGAAATAAGGCCTGCTTATGTAAGCTACTATATATGTTTGAACCGATACGAGATGGATTTCCAACAACATCTACCCGATCACAGTATATATCGATGCCTCGAAACCCCAACCAAACACATTTTCCAGTCAAACATGACGTGTATCGTTTTGAAACTGGGGCATATGCCATGACGACACAAGACCCAAGGCACCGATGACGTGTTTTTGAGCTTCGTGTGAAGTTGAGAGTACGACCGCGTCGAGCGACCTCCAGACGTTGTTCGCTTTGGCGATTGGGAATGGAGTCACCGTCGATTTTAAATCGTATGAACCAGCAACAAGTGGCCATGTTCGACTCGCGGCCCCGCCACCGAGCATGAGGAGAGATCAAAAAAGGAAGCGGACCCGATTCGATTCGTGAGCGTAGAAATGTACATGAAGATCGTCGAGGTAGCAGGGAAAGCGTCATGGTAAGGGGACGATAGTCAGACGTCCTTGGAAGCTATTTGAGTAGGGTTTGTCGTATAATACACTTCAACCTGGAAAAATTCAAGTGCAAAGCAGTCGTTGTTAGTGTAACCGAACTCCATACTCAACGTGTCTTCAGGCATAAACTCCCCGACCATCAATCGCTGCCTCCCGTTCAACTGTACAGCAGGGGCGAACGAATCCCCGAGACCCAGTAAACACGAGATGATCGCAGGGTTGCTTGACGTATTTCGGAGGGCAATGCCAAGCGGAGTAAATCCCTTGTTACTGGACCAGTTGATGTTTCTCGCAACATCTTATCCTGCTTCTTGTAACAACTTCACCTTCTCCGGGAACCTATCATCCGACCTGCGACAGAGACAATGGATAATGCCATTCCCATTCCTATCTCTAGTGGTTTCAGGTGATCCACGTAGAAGTACGGCTGAGATATTTGTGACAGGACACCTCGAGCGACGGACAGATATCCGTTCTCGATTGCAACTTGCAATGGCGTATCTCCTGATGAATTGGGAAAATGTACGTCGTAACCGTTCTCCACGAGAAACGAGACTGGCTTCAAGATGTCCGCGGTATCAGCGCTCTCGTTATATTTCAGCAAGCAATGCAATACATTGTCTCCGCGAGCCTGAGTGTGCGATTGACAGCTTGAACCAAACTTCTCCGAGTCAACTAGGCTGCTAATAATAGCACGTCG
>JBBPQL010001374.1:0-10554 GCA_038092515.1 Boletus subparvulus | reverse complement strand
ATGGCTGGTGGGGGGGCTGTGGATGTGTGCACAGCGCGTCTTGGGGCACATTTGAGGTCTGCAGGTGCGCTTGCGGTGCAACTGTTGGCATGGCTGATGACGGGTGGGCTACGGAGGCACGCGCAACGCGTTCGGGACAGCCGGGTGGCAGCGCGGGGCGGAGGATGCGCTTGGAGCACGCGGGTGGGGACGAAACTCTTGTAGTACTGCATGTACGCATGCACCGTAGGCAAAAATGAGACGACGTGTGAGTGGGGGGAACGGCGGGGATGGTAGATGGTAGGGGAGTGCAGACACTGGCAAGAATTTGTGTTTGTGTACGCGCACGTGCAGCACTCACGGGAAGGGGCCTGTTTATATTTGAGTAGATACGACGCTGAATTGTGAGTATGTGGGCTCTGCTGTAGCACCATGATTGATGTGAACGCTCGGTAACGCGTAGACCCTCATAGACCTGATCCCCTACACTATGACAACTTAATCCCGGTGTATGCGCTTTGGATCGACCTTGAGCCCGATGGTTTCGATGAACAACGCAATATGTGTATGTACGGTGCATCTGACGCTCATATTATGTCGAATCCACGCCGCCAGACGTCTATCGCACTCGTCGAACCACCCAGGTCCCAATGCCATCCAGCCGCCACGACCACCAGCTATAGATATGCACTCCCAGGCTTGCAGGCGACATATGTTTGTACAGGTAGCGATATGCATCCTCGGGATCCACAGCGCGAACGACCGAAGAAGGTGGACCACGCCAGAAATGTATTAAGAACTTGGAGTAGGCCAATATCCCGCCGTTACTGCCGTTTCAGCGAGCGTATACTCGCCGCAGCTGATCAAATTCTCGGGCTTTGTGGATCCCCAAAAAAGGCAGGCAAAGCCTTTTGAATTCAACACAGCCAAACAACTCCCAGAAATTTCCGGCCTTGCACAACGCCGACGACGACGGACGTGCACCATGTTACTCCGACGCGGAAAGTTTACCCCACCCTCATCCCAACTCTCCGCCCTCGAACAGTTCAATGTTGGCCGCGTTCAACGGACTCCGGCGCATCAGCCTGACGCTGGCGCCGAGGAACGACCACATGGGTGCACGGTGAGTTGCGCGTCTGTCCCATCCGAAATAAATGGGGAAGGGGGTGCTGACGCTGATTCCCCCACACAGACATTCCGTCAAGGAAGAATTGCCCCGAATACGGTGGACCAATCCCCTCCTCGACATCGCCGTCCACAAGGTGCCCAAGGCGCGCGACGACGTCTGGGCACCCCAAGCGGCGGTTGAGTTTCGTGAGTCCGAGTCTCTTCTTTTCGTGTTCCGTTACCAACGGTGCTTTTTGTTTTGCCTTTGCTCGATTGCAGTGCGCGTGGGACGTAAAGGACGGGACGACGTCGACGATCGACATGTCCAACAAGTGGTCGACGACCAAGGAACTCAAGGACCTCGGCGGGCGGTGAACCATGGAAAGCGTACAAACGTGCCACGCTTACCGTTGGCCATCCTGTCCTACCCGGAGAGGAGACAGAACGAGTCGCGCAGACCACCGTGACGCAAAGCCAACACAGCAAAAATCCACATCTCCAGAGGACTCCGAGGTACAGGGTCAAGACATGTTCAGCGCACGGAGTTGACCCACCCTTCTTTGATGTCGCCCTTAAGTTTTCGTACACGCTCCCTTGACCTCGTCATAAAACCAAAAAAGAAGGGATAACAAAATCCCGACATACCTGCCTGCCTGCCTTCCTCCAATTCTCCTAGTCCTTTTCCTACGTGATCCATCCGTTTGCTACCCTTGCGTGGGACTTGTTTATTCGACTTCCCGGCCTGCGCTCGGTTCTGGGACGCCAGACATACCCACGTCATCGCAGAGCGGTCTTCCAATCCGGGTGTTTGCGCACGCACATATTTGCATCCAAAGATATTGCTTTGCCATCAACACGAGCGACATTACCAGTTTATGGATTTCTCGCCGCACGAGGCAGCGCGTGGCGGGAAGCAATATCGGGCCCGCGCGCATCACTTTCAGAGGTGTTGCCCATGATATATGCGGTGCTGAGTTTGCCTGTACCCGCGCGTGCCCTGGAATCGATCATTTGGAGTCGACGTGCCACTACCTCGTTCGTTCCCTGCCAGAGGCACATCTATCAAGCCCCAACCCCACTACCATAAGAACAAAAGAAATAAAATAATTAAACGACGCATGCAGCTCGTCACGCCAACACACGAGTGCCTTGCATATCGGTAACATAGTGTGAACTTGACGCTCAGCGCCATTTCCAGCAGGGCATTGGCGTTGAACGTGTCCGTTGGAAGGTTCGGTTGCATCTCGTGTGCATGTAATGCTTGTTGGCGTTTTCATGATGTGGAAGGAGCTACAGGTGATTGTCCGCCAGAGTCTATGTCGTCGATAATACAGTGCCTGGGATGGAACCCGGTCGACGTAGGTCGATCTTTAATGAATCTAACAAGATAAATTTACATGATGTAATAGGTGATGATTGATAGTAACGGGCTGGTAAAGAGGGTTACAAGAGGTTTCGAGAAATTGATGGGACGATAAGCTAAACTATGAAACTGCAGTCAAGGTACCGAGAGCGACGACAACGAGGGTTTGCGGTCCAATGCGCGGTGGGCCGATATTCGACAACATTTATCAAAGCAAGCCAAAAATAGATACAGGAAAGGTGAATGCGACATATACTTAGCAGTCAACAGTCGTTACAGTACGTCCAGCATGCGTGCATTGTCTATCAGCACACTCAACGGCGTGTCTTCCTGTACCTGGACAGTGATCTGACACTCCGAAGCCACCCTCCTGTATTCTGCTACATTCTGCCGGGTCGGTGTGAACAATAGCGCACCAAATGGTTGTCTCAGTCGAGCAACCAATCGAAAGGCTCGCATCTGCTTGTCGAAGGGCGATACAGTCGAAGGGGGCAAGAGAGATGCCGCGTCCAGTAAGGGCGTAGCAGGCCGTCCACCGAATGACAGTCCAAACCGAGCAGCGAGCCGCCCCACTGGCGTTTGCTTGGCCACCGATGCGATATTGGAAGGGCTGGGGAATGACGACAAGTCACCCATCAAAGAAGACCGGTCGTTTGTATTTGCATCAGGTATTGTTTCTGTTACACTTCCAATCGGTTGTCGATCGAGGAGAAAGTCGATCCAAAGGTGAATGAGGTATAGGGAATCGAATCGAGAGAGATCCTCTTTGGTCTTGATCTCCACAATCCCAAGAGCCGCTGTTTGTGCACGGAAAATACGTTCCGACCTGCTCCGAGAAGCCGATAAAGGCCCGAGTTTGAAAGTGAGGCATGGAAGCTTCATCCGTTGTCCCACGAACAACGGTATGGGGAGCTCATTGAGTCGGTCATACAAGTTCATAACCAACGTGAAATTGAGTGAAGAGGCCCGCAATCTTGCTGTAATCTTGTCCATCTCGTCATCTTCCATGGCCAGCGGAATGTGTAATGTTGGCAACTGGCTAAACACAGTGATATTGGCAGGGAGGCAGCTATTGAAGCTACCGGATTTTCCGGTCCACGCGAGAATGCTCGTGTCTCCTGAACTTGTGAGCAGCTGCCCTAAAAGTCGACCAAGCGCCTGGTCGCCCTCTCCATATACGACAGGCAAGGAGATGGAAAATATCCCGAGCAATGAGTATGCTGCATCCTCGACGAGGGTCGTCTCTCGTCTCGAAGCTAAACATAGCTTCTCCCGGATGTCATCGACGCCTGGTCGGAGTGCCATCAACGCTTGTGCCGAGACACCGGTTGCCTCCTCCATCTCCGAGATAATCTCAGGTGACTCCTTGTGGTTAGAAATATCGAGGTTTAGGTACGGCGTCCAGTCCTCGGTGTAGAATCGCACCACCTTGGAAGCATGATATTCTTGGAATGTCCAGGCCCGCTTGTTCCAAATGCTCTTGACGAGATCACCACGCTGCGAGGGAGACCGAACACCACGGAGGAAAATGATCGTCAGAGAAGAACCTCGATACCACTTGAACATGGCGACAAGCGCTTCTTGGAGCACGAAATGATCCGCCTTGTTGATACAACACGTATCACTCCATGCCCAATGAAACCCGGCATCCCGTACAATCTTGCAGAACATTTGTAGCTTGTCATGAGTGGGGGACTCTTCGAGATCGTACACCACAATCTGTAGGACATTTTCGAACAGAGGTTCGTTTTCTTCCCACTTGTGCGAGAACGTAGCATAACGGTAGTACTTCGTCACTTCCTGCTCAATGCGGGTATGGTCAATGTGTGTTGTCATGGAGGAAACGAGCTCCGTGAAGACTGGTAATGATTCAAATGCGGTAGTCTGCTCAGACTTGTCGCAGAGACGACCAGAAGTGGTGTTGAGGAGCACTCGCGGCGATTCACGAATGGCATCCTGGATGGCCTTGCGGATCGTAGTTTCCGTCTTTCTTGGATCGACGTACTGGATAGAACGCTCTATGAGACAAGATCAATAGGTAAACCTTGGCACAATATCGTTGCCCTCACCACGAATCTCCGGATCGGATGACTGAGACATCTTTGAAAGGATCATCTCGAATGCATTTATTGCATCGTCATAACGTCCTGCACCACGTAACGCTGCATGCTTCTTCTCGTAGTCCAATGGAGACGATGGATCGAACTTAATTACCTGGCGAGTTGTGATTAGAAAAGACGATCTTGGGCTGGAAAAAGGTGAAGTACTTCATTTGCGTCGTTTAAAGCATCTTGCCATGAGCCCATTCCAGCATGTGCCTTGCTTCGTTTAGCGAGTAGCATCGGTGAGGTAGGAGGATCCAGGGACAGTGCAGTCGAATACCAGGAGACGACTTCGTCATACTGCCGAGCAATCATCGCGGCATCCCCAAGGGCCTCTGACCTCCCGCAGCAACGAGATTTGAAGCCTGACAGAGAACGGTCACAAAAGTGTCATCTGCTTCGTCGGTACAATTATTCACCGAGAATCCAGTTCGCCTCCTTACCCCGCGTATCGTGTGCTGATTCATTCCCCATCCCGTGAAAACACTCGATTGCGTCTATTATGTGGTCGACGGCTTCAAGACGTTCACATATTGCCTGGTAAACGGTAAATCTAGGGACCTTGAACTTCGAAGCAAAGCGTTGATTCTAAGATACACTTCAGAGAGGAACCGCACTTGCCCAGCTGGCAGCAGTCAAAGCGTTCTTCTACGAACCCTTTGTCAATACTACTTTTTCCCACTTCATCGACACCCTTTCGTAGTCAAATGGCGATGACGTATCAGGCGTGATGACCTGACAATCACCGTTAGCGGCGATACGCTTGGATACAACAAAAATGACATGCCTCGTTTGCGTCGTTTAGGGCATCTTCCCACTTGCCCGCCACCACGCGTGCCTTTCTTCGCTGAACGAACAGGGCTTGAGGGGTAGTGGGATTGAGGGACAACGCAACCGAATACTTGGAGATGGCTTCATCATGTTGCCGAGCATCACTCGCAATATCTCCAAGGGCCTCTAGCTTCTGGCAGCAACGAGATTTGAAGTCTTACAGAGAATGGTCACATAGGTGTCGCCTGTATTGCACACATGATCACTCACGGAGAATCCATCTCGCCTGCTCGCCTTCTAGCTCTTCTCCCAGTTCACTTACCATTTCGTGGAAACACTCGATCGCGTCCGTTATGCCGAGATGCTCACAGAAGGCCCGATAAACGGTGAATCTCGGGACCTTGAACTTCGAATGAACATGTCAATCCCATATTTCATGTCAACAAAGGGAGCACTTACACTCTCGGCAAATTTCAAGGCATTCTTCCATGACCCATCTGTCAATTTTACTTTTGCCCACTCCATCAATACCTCCTCGTAGCCCCATGGAGACAACGGATCGAGCGTTATCACCTGATTCTTCTGCGTCGACAGGATCAGACCTGGACGAGACAGACATGACGTACCCGATTCATATCATCTAAAGCGTTCTCCCATAGCCCGATTGCCATATATACCTTACTTCGCTTGATCAAAACGTCTTGTGGGATGGCAGGATCAAGGGACAGTACGGCAGAATATCGAATAATTGCATCGTCATATTGTTGGGCATGCATTGCGGCATCCCCGAGGTGTCCGAGCATGTCAGCACAGCGCAGCTTGAAGTCTCAAAAAGATTGATCACATAAACGCTGTCTGCAACGACACACGTGACCGCTCTCACCTACAACCCATTTCACCTCCTCACCATGCGTGTTTATCTTCCCTGCGAATTCACTGTCCATTTGGTGGAAACACTCAATTGCGTCCGTTAAACGGTTCGCAATTTCGAGACGGTCGCAGAGGGCCCGATAAATGGCGAACCTCGGGACCGTAAACTCCAAACCAGTGGAATGTCAAGTCACAAAGTGTAGCTGAGCAAAATAATACTCACACTGACAGTGGCAGCCAAAGCATCTTTCCACGAGCCACTCGCCAATGTAGCTTTTGCCCACTCTCTCACTAGCGGCGTGAGGATCGGTGAATCGAAGGTTTCTTGAAGTGTCGGCGCTTCATCTTGTCGGATAGCTTTTGAGGCTGCGTCACCGCCGCTTTCGGGAGCGGAGAGACATCTGTAGGTGAATTCTGCAGGCTTTCGAATGCACGGCAACCAAACTAGTGGTACGTGAACTCACCAGAAACCCACTTGGTGATGGGTCCGCTCATGTAAACCTCTTCATCAAAAGCATTTACCATTTGAAGAAGAGACTCGCTGGCCTCCTTCGTGCGACCTGCTGCATACAGGGCTTCACAAAGACGCTGTCGAATGGTGATACCGAGATTATCAAATTTCCAACCGGACATCTGATAACAAAGAAGGCGAGCGTTTTTGATGCGTTGCAATATGGCTATTAGGAAGCTTACCAGTGAGACCACCAAAAGCGATTGACTCATGTAGTGCCGCGTTTGGGCTCGTGCACGCTCGAACGATTCTATCGCACGCTCGTAGTAGCTGCTCTCCACACGAGAATTTCCAAGGAGAAGATACATATATGCCTGCTAGAGATATCAGCGACGATATTCGCTGCATGGTAGCGCATCGTGCACGCGCCTGAATCGCATAACATTTGGAGTTGAACTGCACATTAGCGATGAGGTCGCCTACGCGGGATATCGCATCGTTGTGTTCTCCGGCCATAAAGACGATGACAGCCTAAGCAAAATGAGCAGCTGAGGGATACAGTACATGGAATACATACCTTTATCAAAAGGAGAAAACTGACGTGAGTTGTATGGAGGTGTTCGAACGCGATGTCGCACGTTCGATACCCAGCGTACTTGTCCCCTTTGCCGACAAGCGCTATACTCTTTGCAATGTAGCCAATCACGGACGGCTGGATTTTGATGGACTTGCGTAATTTGACGTCAGCGTCAGCGAGAAGGTGAACAGAGAAGACGGAACCTGTGTCGCATCGTGGATCGCTGCGTCCCACTCTCGCAAGCGCGCTCGTACAAGGGCGCGACCAGCGAGTACATGATGGCTTGTATTCTGAGACGCGGGGATTTCTGCGGTCAACAATGCTTCTGCGTCTGCGAGTCGATCGTCCTTCCACGAATCGAGCGCAGAGGCGTTGATCTGAATGTCTGGTTCTTGGAATGTGGGGTGGAAACGAGATAAAGGGATTGAATTCTATATGGAAATATCGTTGAAGCAAGAAGGATGTTTAGATACGCCATAATACAACAAGTCGCGATACTCACAATGATGCGAGATAGACATTTGATGGTAATTTTCCCATCCCTTCCACCAATTGCGACAAACCGGTCGTCTGGCGAGAGTACCATTGCAAGTATGTTTTTAGGGTGTTGGATGAGACCGAGCTGCGCGTGTGTCATCGTGTCCCAAAAGGTAGCGGTATGACCTGCAGAGTGTGCGATGAATTGCCCGTGCGTTGGTAGGGCAACGGGCTGGAGCTCGTTTCCCCCGGGAACTGGCCACTCCGAGACTACCGATCCGGTGCATGCATCGATTTTCTTGATTTTATTGTCGGATACAACGAACAGGTATGTTTTCGACCAGAGCAGACCATTGTTGTACCACGGGACGACTTTCACTGCAATATCCGCGAGCAAGCGGCCATCGTTGCTGTCATAAACTCGAACGGATTGAAGTGTGGCTGTTGCGATTCGATCACCTTGCGGTGAGAATTTCACTGTTCTCACCGCCATCTCGTGGCGGAGCGGACCAACCACTCGTTGGCGAGTTGCGATGTCCCAAACGGTGGCTGTACAGTTCTCCGATGCAAAGACGAGACGAGACGAGTCGAATGAGAAATCGATTCCATTGATGGTGTGGTGATCCGCCTCGAGCACAAAGGATTTTTCGTATGTTTTTGCATCCCACACAACCACCTCTCCGAACGTCCCTGCTGCGATCCATCGGGCGTCCTTCGAGACAGCGACACACCGAACTTTCCACGCTTCCATGGTTGCCATTCGTTTGCCGTCTTGCACTCGCCACACTCGAAGCCCCTCGTTACCGCCGCCCACGAGATACTCACCGTTCGCTCCAAATGTCACTGTCCATACGCTGTCACCGCCGTCGATTTCGATGAGCGGGGAACACTCTTTTCCAACTATCAGCACCAATACAGCTCCATCTTGTCAGCACGCACCAAACATCCTGTGATTGTAATCGGGTTACAAATGGAATCGCCTAAAAAGGTAGGCAAAACCTTTTGAATTCAATACAGCCAAACAACCTCTCCAGACATTTCTAACCTCACACAAACGTCGACGCGCACCGCACCATGCCACGCCGACGCGGTAAGTTCATCCCACCCCCATTCCAACTCTACCGCGTCCTCGATCAGCTCGACACAGCCCCCCGACTCGCGCCCAACAGGCTCCGGGGCATCAGTCTGACGCTGGCGGCGAGGAACGACCACATGGGTGCACGGTGAGCTGCGCATCTGTTCCATCCGAAATGAATGGGACGCTAACGCTGCCACCGCCCGTACAGACATTTATTCAAGGAAGAACTACCCTGAATACGCTGGGCCAATCCTATCCTCGATGTCGCCGTCCACAAGGCACCCAAGACGCGCGACGACGCCTGCGGACCCCAACGATGGTCGAGTTTCGTGACTCCGAGTGGCTTTTTTCAGTGTTCCATTACCAACAGTGCGTTTTGTTTTTGTTTTTGCTCGATGGCTCAATGGTGCGCGTGGGGCGTAGAGGATGGGACGACGTCGACGGTGGACATGCATGTCCAATGACCATCGCCAAGGAACTCATGAACCTCCCGGGCGGTGAACCGTGGAAGGCGTACAAATCCGCAGCGTTCGCTGCTGGCCATCCTATCCTACTCTGCGAAGAAAAGAACGGCTCGCACAGATCACCGTGACGAAGCGGCGCAACGCAACAAAAGTACCCATCTCTAGAGGACTCGGCTCCAGGCTCCTTGACCTCGTCATAAACCAAAAAAAGAAGGGAGGAAAAACCCCTGACATACCCGTACCCCTCCTGCTGTCCTTCTTCCAATTCTCCTAAACCTTCTCCTACGTGATCCATCCATTCACCACCCGTGCGGAGGGTTTGTTTATTCGACTTCCCACCCTGCACTTGGTTCTGGGACGCCAGCTATCCACATCGTCGCAGGGTGGTTTCTCCATCCGGGTGTTTGAGCCCACGCGTATCCGCATCCAAAGATATTGTTTTGCCATTGACACGAGCTGCATTACGAGTTTATGGGTTTTTCGCTGCACACGGTAGCACATGGCGGGAAGCAGTATGCCATGACCCGGGTGCATCACTTTCAGAGGGGTGCTGCCCATGATATATGTATGCGTGGTGCTGAGTTTGCCTGTACCAACGCGTGCCCTGGGATCGATAACTTGGAGTCGACAAGCCACTACCTCGTTCGTTCCTTACCAGAGCAACATTTACCAAGTCCCAACGCCACCACACGAACACAAGAAACAAAAATAACGACGCACACGATTGCGGATAGCAACGACCTGAATGTACTACCTTCGGCGACGGCTCGATGTGTGTTGCCTCGCAGGTATTAAGCTGAGATCGTGAACTTGACTCTTCTCAGTGCCGTTTCCAGTAGAGCTTTGGCGTCGAACGGGTTCTTTGGGAGGGTTCGTTTCATCTCACGTCCATGTGGCGATTTTCATGATATGGGAAGCAGCTACAGGTGATTGTCCGCCAAAGTCGATTTCGTCAGTAATGCGACACCCGGGTGCAACCCGGTCGACGTAGGTGGATCTTTAATGATTCTAAGATAGGTTTACATGATATAATCGGTGATAATCGATATCAGCGGGCTTGTGAAGAGGGTTACAAGACGTTTCGAGAAATAGATGGGGCGATAAACTAGAGTATGAAACAGCACTCACAATACGGAGAGCGGCAATAACAAGGGTTTATGGGTTATCAAGCAAGTCCAAAAGAGATAGTGGATGCCTTTCCGTGGGCGAAATTCGTGCAGAATATAATAAACCGGAGCTTGAATATGGTTTGAAATTGCTGATAATCTAATAATCTATGTGCCCGACCAATCCGCAGGGTGTGAGAATAAAATAT
>JBBPQL010001373.1:0-10579 GCA_038092515.1 Boletus subparvulus | reverse complement strand
GTTCTCTCGCACCCCACAGCGTGATAACTTACAACAAGCACTGCCTTGCAAGTATACTCAACAGTATAGTGAGTAGTGTTCTCTCTCACTGGGTTCTCCCACACTATGCTGTTGTCTCTGCACCATTTGAGAAGTAGCTCTCTTGAAAGGTTATGAGCCCCACCTAGGCAATTAGGCTTGTCGTCATGATGCCCTATCACAGCCTCGCATTGTTGGCTATACTTGCTCTTGGTTTCCTATGGCTGCTTGGAGTCAACATGACCGACTTTGTGACTTTTGTCCAAAGCTACATCGGTCATGTGCTATTGATTGGTCTCTTTTTACTCCTCGTCCAAAACTCTATTATGGACGATGGAAAGCTGACACGAACTGTTTACTTTAACCGTTTGGGCAGTCCTAGTACTCCCCAGGTTCGTGTTCAAAGGTCCAACATTAGCTCTCATCGGTGCAATTGGAGTTGTCATAAAAACTTTGACAACAATAACTGTCCTCTACTTTGTGGAGATCGTTGCAAACATCTGTATTGCACGAATTGTCATCGTCCTGATCTGTTTCCTCCACCCAATCCTACTCCTCTTCCTTCCACATTGGCTTCTCTCCCTTTCCAAACTATTCCAGCTCCCATTCCTCGTCAGTACCAACAATCTATCCAGGTACCTCCTCCACAATCCATTTATCCTTCCAATACTCAAATGTTCATCGATACCCCTCACTCCTATGGCCTCCTCCATCATCCGTCGGGCAGAACTCTCCCTTGTGGCCCCTCTTCCCATTTGCCCAATTCCTTTAGAGGCGATCAAGTTGATGGAGCTCAGATATCCTTCAGAGAGCTCATTGACGGACTCGAGGGAATTATCTCCGACAGCGTCCTTACCTACAGGCGCAGGCATCACATTGCCAACCACCATGGAGTTCGATGTGCTCGCCAAGATGCTGGATCCAATCCAGTACGATCCTTTCCTCATGTGAGATGTAGTCTTTCCTCGCACAGTCCCTCATCCCACTGGGTTTCAATGCTGGGATGACTTGACATGGCAAGGATCAGAGCCAGGCGAACTGGAAGTGAAGAAGAGGATCCCACTTTATATGATCCAGAGCAAGGTCCCTCTTCTAGGCCTCACTCTCCGGAATCCTCATGAGTTTGTCCACCTCTCCAACCGTCTCGCCCATCCTGTAACAATTCCCCTAAATTATATGGGTGAAGACACCATTATTCCGGAGACTGGACAACCCTTCCCTTGGTTCACATGCACCTTTATCGATGGATTTTCTTATTGGAATGAGCCACTGGCATCAGTTTACGAAGGCCTTGGATTAGCCTTCCCCGTCCAGTCATATCACGACACCTTGCAGATTCTGGTTCACAATCAGGGCTTTGAAGTCCTACATCGCAATTGTTTCGTCTTCACCAGAGAGTTCGGCGAACTCGTCTATTGCCAGAACCCCAATGAAGTCATCGATCCCCAGGTCGTTAATGACTTTATTATAGATCCTTCTTCCTACGACCCGTTGGAAGGAGATCTTATTCGACGTTTCAATAATGTCACTGGTGACTATGAATATGTCTATATTCATCAGTCCACCAATCCTCTTCCTGGACTGGTTGACATGCCGATGCAACAATTTTGGAACTGGATCATAGATGCCAGGTGGAGACGGGTGTGGAAAAGGAAGAACCCCTGGTTTGATGACTGGAAAAACATACGACTTCTTGCAGATATAGATGAGCTTAGACTGGCTGTCAAACGCTCAGAAGAAAGACTCAACCGAGTCATTCCCGCTCTCCGCCAACACCGTCTTCCTTCTCAATGAAGGATCAAAGAAGAAGAAGTCCGAGGAGATGAAGTTATACCTCCTCCAGAAGCAAGCAGAGCTGCGGATTTATCCACATCCAGTCTGGCCCCTACCAGTGTGGTTAGGAGGTCGCTACGTGAACGTCGTCAAGCCCGGTTATCCTCTTCAATGCCCTACTAAGGCACAATTTTGGATAATTTCTCATCTTCATCTTGCTATTCGTACCACCAAATATTTGTATACACCCTATGTGACTCACAACAAACTGAGAATCTCAGTTCGTCTAACAAATGGTCAATTTAGTTCGTTCAGAAATGAACACTTTTTTGAACAAACAAGCTTTGAGAAATTTGAAGAACTTGATCTTGAATTCTTTCAGAATCATCTGGTTGTCACATACGTACAAAGGCAAGAAGATGAAGAAGAAACCGGAGATGAAGATGCTTCTTCCCAATCATCACTTCCTATCCTTACAGAAATAGATTCAGACTCAGAATCAGACGATGATGATGCTCCATTAGGAGCTCCCACAGGACCACCGATTCCATTACCACTTTTACCTCCTGTTTCATTAAACGATGCTAATCTCCCTTTCATGCAGACTTTTGTAGCGAATATTTTCATATTCTGAAACTATGTCTTTCAACATCACCTCCGTGATTCAATCTCACACTGCCGTTCTTACCGGCATCTCCAATTACTCCCAATGGTCTCATCAAGTTCGCTCCCTGCTTACTATGGCAGGATGGTGGTCCATCGTAGATGGAACTTCCACTCATGCAGGTCAAGCTGACGCTGCTGCTCAAGCGACTTGGATCAGTCATGATCAACAAGCCCAGGCGATGATCGCCATCTTCATTCATGCCGACCTTCAACACTATCAGAAGAAAGCTTACGTTCCAGTTGGAAATGTGACTCATCCTTCCATGGCTAGAGACCTCTGGCAGGAGCTTCAGAGACTTTTTGCTCCTACAGGTGCTACTGGACAATATGATGCTTTTATTGAAGGTGTCAACTTTTGTATCCACGAAAATAAAGACATTCCTGGCCAAATTAATAACTTGGTCAACACCTTCCACAAGATGTCCATAGCCGGTCTCACACTTTCCGAAAATCTTAAAGCCATGATTCTACTCAACTCTCTCCCTCATTCCTATAAAATTGTCATCTCTACCATCGTTCAAACAACCACTACCGTCAACTTCACCATGGAACATATGATTTCACTTATTATCGCCGAATCCCAGCTTCGCCATTCTACTTCTCATAGAAGGGCTTTGGTCAATTGTCTCGACCAACAGCCGCCTACTCATGAAGTCAATCAGACTTCAATGATTCGACGTGCTCCACATTCCACGACAACGTGTGAACATTGCGGAAAAGGTCACCCTTCGGACCGCTGTTGGGCGAAATATGGCCGTTCTGGCCAACACTCCAACAATCCTCATGGAGGACATTGCAGTACCTCTAGACCGTCTCAATCTCACGGTTCTGCTGGACAACACTGTCCCCAGAACAACCAAGGACAATGTCCTTCTAGAGGTAGAGGAGGTCCTCATGGGCATAAACCTTTCAAGGGTAAAGCACATGCTAATGAAGTAGATGGGATTGCGAATACGGTGGAGATGTACGATGAAGAGATGAACATGGATGCCATGTATCAGATTGGAGAGAACGAGTTCATGAACGATGAAGGCATGCATGATCACTGGGATGAAGATCAAGTCTATGTTCCTGTTGAAGAAGAACCTGTTGCTGGACCCTCTTGCCCCTTTCGGTTCGGCTCCCTTCCCCACTCGCTCTAAGAAGGGAGCTAGATCCAAGAAGGGACAGACCAAAGTTGTCTCGTCCTTCTATGGCGATACCAGGAGAAATGGAGATGGTACTTGGAAAAGAGGCATGGATTCTTCTATGATCCCTAACGCTGATCGTCCTGATGACGACGATTTCTATTCCAATGTACAAGATGATGAATGCTACTATGCTTCAGATTATTCGTGTGTCTTGTTACGCTTGGCTCGGGTAGAGACAAACGCAGACTCCAAAGGATAAGGGACAAGGGTTACTTGAAGGGCTTCTTCAAGTGACAAGGATGCTGGGGGGTTCCTCAGCGACTCCTGGCAACGGACGGTCGCTTAGGGAGTTTCAAGGTCAAGGTGTTACAAGGAGCGCACACTCAAAAGTAGTGCGGAGACTTAGAGAAGTCCAGGGAAGATTGAGTAGATTCAAGTTAGAGAAAAGTACAAGAGGTATCGTCGCTTTATATAAGTGTATACCCGGCGCACGGACCAAGCAGTGTTCCTAGCGGAAAAGCCAAGACAGATATAAATGGAAGGGTGGGCTGTGCGATAGAAAAGGAGAAGGCTGTGTAACTAGTTACGCAGGAAGTGAGATGGCGTCCGTGAGAGAAGAAGAAGAAGAAAGCCATGCGTGGCGTGTAACAATGGAAGCCACGTTTAGGCATAAGGTGTTCTGGAAGAACGGTAAGAAGAAAGTCAATGGGATGAGTGAGCCGCAGGCGAACGATGTAGGAAAGAAAAGAGAGATTGTAACATTACCCCCATACTAGCCCTGAGACAACGACGAAGGTTCTTTAGAAATACCCCGAGTCGGATCCGCATGGGGACCCTGTGATGTTGCTCCAGCCTACGCTGTCAATGACTCCATCACCCGAGATGTCTTCATAGAGGTCAATGTCGTCCTGATCCGAAATGGGGGAGCGGTTCCTGTTACGCAGGTGATAAGGCCGCGGGTATGGCGAATGGGAACGGCAGGGGGGAGGAGTAGGGACAGGGGAGCGATGTGAGGATCCGGACGATCGTCGGGAGGTGGCGGGGGAGGAGTCAGAAGGGGAGTGCGGGATCGGGCGGCGGCGGAGAGGACAACGATTAGGGTTATGACCAGGTGCCCAGTGGGTGCAGGAGGGACATTGATAAACGGGGCACTGGTTCCTATAATGGCCCAGACGATGACAAGAGTGACATGCTTGATGATAGTGGGGGTGAGTGGACGGAAGAGGGACCTGCGCGTGACCTCCAGTCCACCAGGATTTGACTCGTTGAAGGACGCATTCTTCATCTGACAATAGGGGGGAAGATGAGGCCGAGACGTTGGAGGAGGACGTGGTATGGGTGGACCAGGCGGTGACGAAGGAGGCGGAGGAGGAGTTGGGGGAGTTCCGGTGTGAGAGTTCCAACATATACCTGTCAATGTCCTCTAGGAATTCCAGCATGCCAAGTTGGTACATGGCCATCACTAAGGATCCTTCGATCTCTAGGTACACCTCCCGAACGAGGCGGGAAAGGACTGTCTGTTGAGGGGACGGGGAGATGTTGGTGGACATGAGGCGAAGGTGAGAGTTTTTGAGATAGGCGCGTCAGAGGGCGTAAAGGGGGGAACCGATGTCAAGAAAAGAATCAATGGATAAGGCAAATGCGGTAGAGCGGAGATAGTCAGAGAGCTTTTTGATGTCACGGGCATCGGGGAAGTCATCACGGAGAGTGTGGGCGTAGAGGGGAATGGTCACGGAATGAATAGGAGTAAGTACTGTAGCCAAAGAGACAGGAGGGAAACTATCAGGCGCAGGGGAGGGAGAGCCCCAGCCTGCCTCGGGTCGAGTAGACGAAGGCCGAGAAGTATCATCGACGATAGAAGAAGAAAGGGACGAAGTGGTAGAAATGGTGGTTGCATCGTAGGACATGGTAGTGATGGTTTCAGTGAGAGGGAGACTGAGGGTGGAAGACGGAAGGATGAAGCTTTTTGTACGAAGTGAGGGCGGACTTGGCATGTTTCAGGTCCCGCTCGGGGACCCAGGAGTCTTCTTCGGCCGAGTATCCCTTCCATTGGATCAGGAAGGAGCGGGAGGACAGAGGTCCACGGTGGCAGATAATCTTCTTGATTTCGTATTCTTCTTCTCCCTTGATAAGGTCAGGAGGTGGCGCAGGGAAGTTCTTGCCGTGGACCTCGTTTTCGCGATAGGGAGATAGAAGAGAAGCATGGAAGACCGGATGAATTTTCCAAGTCTTCGGTAATCGGAGTTGATAAACGATGGGCGATAAGACTTTGGTGATTGTAAACGGTCCTTCTCGTTTAGGAGCGAATTTTGGGTTGATAATAAGACGTTTCAGGTTCCGGGCTTCCAGCCAGACCTTGTCTCCTTTGGCAAAAGGTTTGAAACCTCTTCGAGAGCAGGAGTTCATGACTTGTCGTGCGAGTTTGTGAGCGGCGAGGGCTTCATTGCGGGCGGCGGAGAGGGTCTTTAGGCAGGATTCTACTGCGGGGATGGAAGTGTTGGAGATAACCGAGGGGAGGGCACGGGGTTTGTACCCCATCATGAGATAGAACGGAGATTGGCTGGTGACGGAATGAGGGTGGTGGTTATGAGCGAATTCTGCGTGGGAGATCGATTCGGACCAAGATGCGGGATTATTGCCGCAGAAGATGCGAAGGTAGGTCTCGACTTCTTGGTTGACTCGTTCCGTTTCGCCGTCGGACTGAGGGTGATAGGCGGTGGAGAGGGAGAGGTCGTAGTGTAGGAGTTTTCCGAGTTCTCGAGCGAAGAGGGATGCGAATTGGGGACCTCGGTCAGAAATGACTTTGTCAAAAAGTCTGAAATGAAGGAAGACTTTGTGGAAAAAGAGGGAGGCGATTCCCTCGGCGGTGATGGATTTCTTGGTAGGGCAAAGAATCACCCCCTTAGTAAGCCCATGGTTGACCATGACCAGGAGAGAGTCAAAGCCCGAGGAGATAGGGAGGTCGGTGATGAGATCGCAGGAGATCTGCTGGAAGGGGCGAGAGGCGATGGATTTGATGGGCGACAAGGGGGGCACGGTAGGGTGCGTGTTAACCTTATTTTGCTGGCAAAGGGCACAGCCCTCTACGTAGTGGCGGACGAAGGAGGCGAGCCTGGGCCACCAAAATTCCGCGGCGACTAGTTGGCGGGTTTTCAGGAAACCGGGGTGGCCGGCAGACTCGTGGTCATGGCAGCGTTCGAGAATGGCGCGGCAGAGGGCGTCATCCGTGGGGACGTAGACATGGCCTTTGTAAGTAAGGATGCCAGCCTTGACCTGCCAGTCGGCGAGTTGGGAACGGAAAGGGAGGGGAATGTCCTCATGCATGGATTGAAGAGCCTGGAGGACGAGGGGGTCACCCGCGGATGTGGATTCAATGCGATGTGAGAGGGCAGTGTCAATCAGGTTGACAAAGAGGGAAGGCAGGAGGAGAGTGACGTTGGTGTTGTCGGAGTCGTCCGTGGGGAGAAGGTCGGGACGGCGGGAGAGGGTGTCAGGGCCGGCGAGGAGTTTGCCGGGTACATGGACCATTTTGAGGTCGAAGTCAGCGAGGTCAACAAGCCAACGTGCTTGGCGGCGGTTAAGCGCTTGGGGTTGTCGGAAATAGATTAGGTTCTTGTGGTCGGTGAAGACCTGCACCGGGAAAGGGGAACTGTGAAGATAGTGGCGCCAGGACTTCAGGGCGCAAATTACCGCAAGGAGTTCTCGGTCGTAGATGTCGTAGTTGCGCTCAGCGGGGGAGAAGGATTGCAAGAGGTAGGAGCAAGGGTGCCAATCTCCATTAGAATCGGTTTGGAGAAGGATGGCACCGGATGCGTGCTTGGATGCGTCGGTGGCAATGGCAAAAGGGGCGGACAAGTTGGGGAGGTGGAGAACGGGCTTAGAGAGGAAAAGGTGTTTGAGGGAGTCAAAGGAAGATTGACAAGAAGGGGACCAGTTCCAGGGAAGGTTCTTCTTGGTGAGGTTGAGGAGCGGGCGGGCGACGTTGGAGTAGTCAGGGATGAAGCGTTGGTAGAAATTGGCGAATCCAAGGAAAGAGCGAACATCTTTCACCTTGGTCAGGGTAGGCCAACTTGCGATTCCGTCAAGTTTAACCGGGTCCATGGCTAATTGACCAGGTTTAACGATCATTCCGAGGTATTCTACCTCGTCAGTGGCGAACTTGCACTTTTCGAGTTTCAGATGGAGGTCAAGCTCGGCCATATGCTGTAGGACACGTTTGGTGCGTTTCTCGTGGAGGGCGGTGTCGGGGGAGTAGATGAGGAGGTCGTCCATATAGATGACAAGCCATCCTTCAGCAATCATATCGTGGAAGGAGTCGTTCATGAACCGTTGAAAAGTGGCGGGGGAATTGGTGAGTCCAAAGAACATGACAGTGGGTTCGAAGAGTCCTTTATGGGTGATGAAGGCTGCCTTCCATTGGTGACTGTCCTTGATTCATACATTGTTGTATCCCCAGCAAACATCGAACTTGGTGAACACTTTAGCATCTCACAGCTTGTCTACGAGGTCGGAGATGAGCGGAAGGGGGTAAGCATCACGAATAGTGTGTTCGTTGACATAGCGGTAGTCCTGGCAGGGGTGGAGTCCTCCATCTTTCTTTTTGACAAAAAAGAAGGGGGAGGCTTGTGGTGAATTGGACGGTCGTATCTTCCCGGAGGCAAGGTTCTCGTCTAAGAAATCCTCGGTGGCTTTGCACTTGTCGGGGGAGAGGGGGTATACCTTCCCGATCTTCGGGGTGAAGGAATTGTCGAAGTTGATCTCATGATCATAGGGTCGGGACGGGGGAACATGGTCGGTGGCTTCCTTTGAGAAGATGGATGTGAAAGAGGAGTATTCGGGGGGAAGGGTAACTTTGGGTTTGGATTTCTCAGTGGCCGCCGCAAGTTCAGTGGCATTGGTTAATTTGGCAATGATTGGTGATCCTGCCGGGATGAAGCGGGACCCACATCGGATGATCCGATAAATGGCGCGGTTTTGTTTGGCACGATGGATATACTCGTTCTCCATTTCCCAGTCATTGTAAGCGAAGAGGTGTTGGTCAGTGATGGCATTCACGTTAACGTGTCGTGGGGATTTGACAGAGGGTCGGATGAAGTGGGATTTGTGGCGTTTGGTGTCGGCGGAGAAGGAAAGGAATAGCTCTTGGGATTGATCAAGGGATTCCTTGATAGAAATGGTCTTATCGACCCAATTGATGGCGGGGTTGACGTCTTTCAGCCAGGGAAGTCCTAGGATTATATTTTCGTTGCCTAGATTCATGACATAGAGGGTGGCTCGGCGGGTTATTCCTCCGATATTGAGGAAGAGGGTGGTGGTAAACTGGATTCCTCCTTTTGAGTTAACAGAGTTGTCGGCGTTTCGGGCTTGAATCGGGGTTTTCAGGCGTTGGGTGGGGATTCTTTGTTTTCTGACAAACCCCCAGTTGATACAGGAGATGCTTGCTCCGCTGTCGATAAGGGCTTTGGTGTCAACGGCTTTCATCGTGTGCAAGGGAACGACAAGTTGAACTGGGATTTGCATAGTGGATGAGGACTTTACAAATACATTTGCGCACGATATGGAAGGAAGGGTTTGCGTTGGGGTACTCTTCCTTTCTAAAAATCCAGGGGTTCGAACGAAACCTTTCATACCACTTCCTCCTCTTTGTCATCGTCGATCTCCTCAAGCTTGGGCAACTCCTCGTTGCTAACCTTTTGTACCTTTTGGTTACCTTTTTGCGTAAAGGCAGCGCATGCAGTACTAAGATGACCGGGTTTTCGGCAGCGGAAGCAGAGTTTCTTCTCAACGCATCGTTTACGTTCTTCCGGGGTAAGCTTGGAAACTTTGATGGTGTTGACGACCATGGCATCAGGGTCGTGGGCCTTGGTGTTGGAGGGGTTGGAAAAGGAGTGGTAGGTCTGGTGAGAGGATTTCGAGTTCCTCCTAGCTATGTCGTCGGCCCGCTCCCATTGGGTTTGGAAGGCGATGGCCTTCTTATACCAGTTATCGATGGTGGTGGGGATGGTGTCCATGGACATGATGCGGCGCATCAGCGGTGGCAGGATTCCTGCGGAGAAGTATCCAATCAGGACGTTGGGGTCAGAAATGTTGGCGAGTGCCACATGGTTCTTGAAGGTAGAGATGTATTCTGTTAACGAGGGGAAGTACAAGTTGTTCTTGGCGTTCTTCTGCATTCGCTTGGTGGATAGCCAGGAGATGGCATTCCCGGTGATGTCGTGGTGTTTAAACGTGGTGTTGAACTTTGCAACAAAGTCGGCGAAAGTTCCGAGGGAGAACATGGTTCCAGAGATGGCGCTCTGGTGGAAGGTCGCAGCCCAAGTAAGGGCCGATCCTTTGGTCATGTACAAAAGGGCAAAAGCGATTTGCTTATCGTCATTGTCATAGACTGTTTTGTTGACAAGGAGGTAAAATTGCACGGCGTGCAACCAGTGTTGGGATTTTTCATAGGATCCGTCAAACGCTTCGGGGGTGCCGATGCGCAGCTCAGTGGGTCTCAAAGTCATTGGTGGCGGTGGGAAGGGGGGAAAACGGGAGAGGAGGGGCGGCGGCGGCGGTGGTGGTGGAAGGGGGAAAAGGGGGGTAGAGTTGACGGGTGTGGGAGATGGCAGAGTAGGGATTCTGGGAATAGAGAGGGCGGCTGAGAGGTGATGTGATAACATACAGGTCTCGTCTTCTTCCTGGATAGTTAGAAGAGTGGTGTCAAGGGTTTCTTCTTCCTCGGTATCCGAGTGGGAAGGTTCGGAAGGGGAGTCGGTGGGTGAGGGTTCTCGCGGTCTGGGCAAGAACCAGCGAGGATTACAAGTGGGTTGTTGCGCAATGGTGGAAGACTATTACGATGATAGCTTCGTCAAGGAGAACTTGAATCTTTTGTTACGCTTGGCTCGGGTAGAGACAAACGCAGACTCCAAAGGATAAGGGACAAGGGTTACTTGAAGGGCTTCTTCAAGTGACAAGGATGCTGGGGGGTTCCTCAGCGACTCCTGGCAACGGAC
>JBBPQL010001372.1:0-10592 GCA_038092515.1 Boletus subparvulus | reverse complement strand
TCCAAAAAGATCCTTTACACCCTGTTGTTCATTTATGTGCCACAGGTTATTGTTTCCTGCATTTTCACAGGCATCTATATGAATCCCAAGACATACCTCCAAGGTATGTCTTGTGCTAAAATACAAGCCAAACTGCAATCTCATGCAGGTTGCCCTTATGAAATTCTTTCATCTAGTTGCTATTGTGCAGGTTCTTGATTTCTCCTTTTGCAATGACCCCAACACTACCCCATCACAAACTTACTTGTGTGATGCAATCCTGAGATTTGTTCTCAGTGCTACAATTTTAATTCTTGCTGTCATCCAAACCTTGAAGCAGTCAGTTAAGATGTACAGAGCAACCAAGCAGTGGCAACCTAACAGGTACATGCCACTACTTGTAAGAGATGGTGTTCTTTATTTCCTTGTGTACGTCTCCCTTCATCCATTTCCATTCACCACCATCACATTCTCTCTCCCATCTTACTCTTGTGTACTACTTGCAGAATAACTAACCAATTGGATATCTTTCCCTGAATCTCTAGGAATGTGCTTTTCAATATCAGCATTTTGTTCCAAGGCATACTACCTGGCATCTTCAACAACACTTTGTGGTTCTTCCTGACCTCAATTTGTGATATACTTCTATGCGCTCTGATGCCTCGGTTCATCATCAGCATGTGAGAGCTGTATGACCGTGATCTCCATGCTCACTGGCAGGGGATCGACACCGGATTCGGTGTCTTGTCGCAACCCAGCACCGGTGAAAACGCGGTCGTGTCTGCAATTGCATTCGCAGACATTGTCCCGGGGCAGAGTCAGGGTCAGATGGCGGAGGGTGATGTGGATGACGTGGCAATTCGACTTGAAGTGTTGGGAGAAGGTACACGTTAGGTGGTGGAGGGTGGCGGGGAGGACAAATTGGAGGCAATCCGACTCGAAGTGCGGGGAGATGGTACACGTCAGGTTTGAGCGGGGGTTGGGTAGAAATCGGGGAAGGGTGGTGGTACTCTTTGAACGGTGACACAGAATTTTATTTTACCTATGCATATCTTGTCTTCTTGCGCTCTGTGTACAAAATGTAGAAATTGTCTCAAGGGAGCTTGTTCTCTGAAGGCATGTGCAATTTGGTTCTGGGCTGCGAATATTATTCTCAGGACCAGCATGACAGCACATTGTTCACAGTTGACAGTATTCAACCGTGAACCACACAGTGGTTCCAGTGCTTCCGAGGTCTCATCTTGGAAGCACCATTTCGGAACTGCTTCCGAGTTTCCCGCGCCCTTCCAAACTCGGAAGGGCCAGAGGTATTTCGGCAATGACCGGAACCGCTTCCGGAAAGTTCTTGCGCTCTTCCGAACTCGGAACCGTCGGAAGCACTTTAACCATTTGACCATTTCATATGTTCGCTTAAACCTTTCACTTTCTTTTGTTACAGCACCTATTACCATACATTATAAGCTTCATTCAGGTCCATCAGGTGGCTTATTACGAGTATACCTCCGCCCATGGTATATATATGTTTATCCTACTTACAAGCACCTCAGTCGTCTTTGTCCATCTAAGACAGCGGCTGAGGTGAGTTTTTCTTTTCACTTAGTTTTTACTTCTAGCTAATGTACTGTAGCTCTGGGCAACTCCTGCCTTCTTCTTAGGTGAATATAGTCGTCTTCGTCCATCTAAGACAGCGGCTGAGCTCTGGGCAACTCCTGCCTTCTTCTTAGATTTTGTCAACAGTCCTTGAAGGCTGCTACTATATATGATACGTCCAGACGTTACTATGATGAAGAAATGGCTGAGATGATCGCACATTGTGGGGCCACAAACCCAAACTTTGGATGGTCACCCTATTTCCATCACGCATGACACCAATGTATTGATGTACTCGAATAATGTCCCCTTCATTCCTCGAGTTGTCGGCAATGTTGGCTTCTGACACGGAAGCGAAATGGAGCAAGTGGAGCTGGAGCGTTTTAGTAATACCCAAACTCGGAGAGTGGACAAATGGACACCGTTCAAGTTGGCTCGATGCAGACAAAGAAGGTTGGGTGTGTGGATGGGTGCGGTATCTTCCTAATTCCAGCAAGGTACAGTCTACTCCGAAGAGTTTGTACCACAAGAAAGGAAGGTCTTCTTCGCGAACGAAGATCGATGCACGATTCGGATGGACATGGTGCATGTACCAATCTCGCAGGAATGTCTGCCCACCACCACCCCAGGAGGACGTGAAGGAAGTTGACATCACTTCTTGCCTCCCATGACGAAACGATGCGGATTGTCTTCAGCTGACGCCATCCAATCCAACATTCGAGCAAGTCTGGTACGTCACAACCGGGCAAGCTTTTCACATTTCTTCCTGTCAATTTTCCAGGTGCATGACGCAGCTTTCTACTAAATGTCAGAGTCCGGTTCAGTATGTTGGTATGGGGGAAATATAGGGCACGACACACCGAGGAGAGAAATGTTTGGAGGGAGCCTGTTAGAGACCGGTGGTGGAACTTTTCCTGAGGAGTTGGTTAGAGACACTGGGCATGAAAATGTCATTGGCCGTTGATGGGTGCATGCAATCTAGGCTGGAATGTGAACTGGGCCAAGACAAATATGAAAGGGAAGAAGGTAGTAGGTGGTGGGGTTGTGACAAGTGCAACAGCTGCCACATCCGATCTGCATTGGCCCTCACCTCTGTTTTCCCAGACCACCATCACGGAACTCCTATGGAGTCCTACATTTCGCCAACAAAACATACTTATACTTTTCAATGTGCTCTACTGCTTTCACTGTCCTCCGAGTCCCACATTGGCGATCCATGTCGAAAGAGAGGAAGTTGCCTCACTACCGAAATTCTTGCCACGATCTGTAGATCAAAATGTCTTCGCTTCAGACTCGAACAGACTCTGAGTTTAGGTTCGATTCTGCCTCAACTTGTTGATATGCATTGACCAACATCCTCTCTCACACGATGGAGTAGATTCACTACTAGTCCATCAATGAAGAAAACTTATTGGATGGCCAGGGCTGTTCATTCCACTTAGCTCAGCTGGGATGTCGTCAACCTACACGCCAGTCACAAAACCAGGATGAATTGACCATGAATGGCTCGCAAGTAGTCATGGTCTCCTCTTGTTCGTTTGTTTATGCAACATTCAATGCATACATTGGTCTCACTTGTCATGCTCAACCTCCAGTATATTGTCGCGTTCTTACCCTCCTTGTCTTCCTCGCTCCAAAATTTGAGTGAGATCAGAGGCACGACTTGTTTACTACATATGCGGGATGGATTTGGATGTTGGTCGTGGACTGGCACTTGCCGTTACAGGTTCAGGCCATGGCTTGTGCTTCAAGAAGCACCCAAAGACCCCGATCTGATGAATCTGCGCCGATCGCACTGTTTTTGCTCATTGGAGAGATGACACATGCATTCATGTCAGTGGAATACTGGGAAACGAGGGTTACGCAGGAGTTCTATAAGGATTTTGATTACGAGTTTGAACTCGGGACATATTTGTGAGTGCATCTCTTCTCAATGGAATTGACTAAATGTTTACTTTGTGTCAACAGGACATCCGATGGATTCCAACTGCTCGCGAAGTTTGACAACGAGGCCATAAGAATCTCAGTTCGCTGGCGCTTTCCAGGGGAATGCAGACAGTGGAATATGATGCCACCACCGTCCACAACATGTAGGGATCAAGCGTCAAGACAAAGATTACAATGTGTCCAAGGAATTGCGAAAGGAGCTACCTCTGCTCCGAAGGTTGATGTGTTCAGGGTGGTTCTGGACAGGGAATTGCAACTGTATCCGTGAGTAGGATGTGTCTTCCTTTGATTGATTGTGTACTCATTGACTGAATTATGCGGGACCTATTTTACAGTGTTTGATGCACTTCGCTATTGCTGCTTTAAAGCATCCATATGGGGCGAACAATGTTGCCACATTAGACTACTTGGCGTTCGATTGATGGCTCCATCTGCATGGTAGAAAAAGGTGCTGGCGATGCATAGGGTCCGAGAAGCAAAGGGAGGATATGACGAGTATGTTCATTTCTCGGTATGTACCAGCAAAAAGGCACTGACGCAGAGAGGGATTCCAGAGATGGTCGACCTGCTTAAGGCTTTCATGGCGGGCGGCGAGGCAGAGGGTATGGCATTTCTGTGAGTTGAAGATGCTGGTCGACGGTCATGTCATCAGACAGGTACGTGTTTGCTTACGTTTTGTTGTTGATCTCTAGCTCGTTCACGCGGTATGCCTCCTACTGCACATTTTCACATCTGACGACACGCGTGGATTTCAGGCGCATTGGTGACTTGCAGTCCCAGACGAGCCAAGTATTTTCTCTGGTGATCTACTAGTTTCGGTGTTGTTTCACTTCTTCTACATCAGTATTGCTGAGGGATGATGGAGATGACTCAGACTAGGTCTGCCACACTCTAACTCAACCAGAACTCCGAGCCTGATGGTGCCTGTCTGCTATATTGGGGTCATCAAAAACAATTGGCAAAGGAGGTTTTTATCAATTCTGTCAATGTCCAAACAGATGTCAACAAAGATTGCCTTCCAAAATGGGACTTGCTGTCCGGGTTTCGAACGATCTCGAATGTTGCCGAACAGTCAAGGGGATGCCAGATCTCTCGTCATACAAGTACATATATGCTGTGGTCTCCTTTGATCTAGAATATTACAGATGAACTATCGAGTCTTATAAAAATGGAGCATCCATGGACGTCTTCTCATCACAATATCTTCACAACTTGCCATACGACATCCCCTGCTTCAAGCATCATTTCCTATTACCCCAGCTTCCAGACTTCACACACAAATGTTGTTGATCTATCTCTACCAAGACCCCATTACCCGGTTTGATCACGTCTTTGAAGACACTCTCGTGGCTCAGTTCTGTTCCTGTGCCTGTGCTCCCTCGACAGAGGCCAGCCACACGATATTGTGCCATCGTGATGCCTACAGCCCAAGGTAATCCATATTTTCCTTTATATTCTCATCTTTGTTGAATCCTCTCTAGATTGGACCTTTACAAATCCAAGGATACCAATACCGTGACAGCAACGTTTGAGCTCCCTGGCTTGACATCTGACAGCGTCGCTATCGACATCCACCAGAACCGTCTGACGGTTTCTGGTGAGTCAGTCGTTTTGGACTTTGAGGAAGGGAGAAACTATGTCATTCATGAGCATTGCTCGGGGAAATTCTCCGGGACGTTGCAGCTTCCCTTTGGGACCAAGGTAAGCTCGTGGTTTGGTTTATCCTTTGACAGTGTATGCTGATGGAGCATGTCAGACTGAGGATGTGAAGGCCAAGATGGAGAACGGCATCTTAACGATCACGTTTCCAAAGACCTCTCCCGAACAGCAGGCCAAGCGCATTGCCATCCAGTAGACGGTTCACCATAAGGCTTGGGTCTCACCAAAATTCTTATTTGCATAAAATTACAATGTTGAGTATGGTTCTGTAACCTCTGGGATTGTTTAGCGGCACATACGATAATGTGAAGGACTCTCATTCTGAAATGCATGTGACAATTATTGTATATCAAAAATAAGTATATCAATGCTACTACTAGCAGACCCAAACTTACGAGTTGCGGGGAGTCCTTCCCTCTGCCATCAGTTGGGTTGGGTTGCTTCAGACATGCAACAGCATAATTTCGATGGTTATCCCTGTTGCTAGCCAAGTCGTTCCACGACCATGTTAGAAAGTGCGTTATTATTTCAACCTTTTATTTTCAAAGATGGCACATAAGCAACACTGCCAGGTGTTTCTCGATTACCCTAAGAAGTAGCTCGTCCCCCCTGAACCCTTGGGAAAACACTAGAACTCACCCACCCACGCAGGGTGAGCGGGACGAGTGAAGTGAAAAATTTGAGGATTGCGGCGTGATCCTTGGACGGGCAGCAGTAACGATATGAAAATCGCCCATCTTGGACACATGAAGGCGAGACTCAAATTGGGTGACAAACCCGTGGTTAGTACCCACCCTTCTGGTGTTTTTTTTTTTTCGCATCGCTTCCATCCTGTATGTATATATGTAGTACAGCATGGGACGTTTGCATCAAAACATTCTGGCTCTGGTTGATTATCCTGATCATATTACATCTAGCCAGGAGGCAAGCTGTATAAAAGCTGTGTCCCAGGGCAAGGATCCGTGAAGTTCGAACACTATGGTGAAACATATGGAGTTCATGGAGCGGATGTAGATACAATGATGTGTATGGAGTGTGAGGTAATATGAGGTATACTAGATTGTGGGATGTGGGCGAAAGCCTGGAGGGCTTTCTGGCCTGAGGCACTGAGGCGAGCGAGCTGCGTTCCCAAATAGTAGGAGCCTGTGACGCATGAAGCAGAGCTTTCCCCGAAGAGAAGGAGCTGGCTTACCTCAACGGACCAGCGGCATCAGGTGGCTATTGAGCTGGGTGGCCATGTCTGGGTGCTCGTGTAAATAGGGCGTGAGGATGAGTCCATGCCATCGTAAATAGAGTGTGAAAGAGTCTCCCGACCATCTACCCATCGTCTTGACTACGTCGAATGGAATTCCTTGCAATAGGTAGTGTAGGGTCCCTCCAATGTGAAGGCTGTGGCCTTTGACATTGGGAAGGTCATGCTTTTGGACGAGATCGCGGATGCAGTTCGTGACTTCTGCTTTGGTCAAGGGTCATAGGCCCTTGGGGTGTCTCCAGGCAAAAAGATGATTGCTGGGGCCTGGATTGTTGATTCGGAAGTGGTTGTTGAGCCATTCGACAGGGTTGGATAGGTGTGGGATGGGCGCACATTGTGTGTCTTCACCTGTGGGGGAGCATTTTGTTGCTGACAGAATCCAAGAAGAGGGCAGGAGTTGCCCCGAGCTACAGTACATTAGATAGAAGTAAAAAGTAAGTGAAAAGTAAAACTCACCTCAGCCACTATCTTAGATGGACGAAGACGACTGAGGTGCTTGTAAGTAGGATAAATGTATATATACCATGGGTGGAGGTATACTTGTATTAAGCCACCTGATGGACCTGAATGAAGCTTATAATGTATGGTAATAGGTGCTGTTACAAAAGGAAGTGAAAGGTTTAAGCAAACATATGAAATGGTCAAACAGTTAAAGTGCTTCTGACGGTTCCGAGTTCGGAAGGGCGCGAGAACTTTCCAGAAGCGGTTCCGGTCATTGCTCAAATACCTCTGGCCCTTCTGAGTTCGGAAGGGCATGGGAAACTCCGAACCACCGGAACCACTGTGTGGTTCACGGTTGAATACTGTCAGTTGCAGGTATGCGTAATGCGATAACTTCTAGACCGTTTCGGTCATGTGCACATGTAACGTGCGATGGAGTGATGTGCATTGTTGGGTTGAATTTTTTAAGGGCCGAAACAGTGAATTCACCAAGGGATGGGACAGAGTAGAATGTTATAGTTATGCATGCAAAGATGGCGGCATTGCGGGGAGATGATAGGTCCATGTATGTGATGAAAGATAGAAGGGTGTTGTGTTCGACAGGGAGGTGCTTCAAGTGCTTGGATGTCGGGGGGGTGAGTCTTGCGGCACCTTCCAAGAGTGAGCGCGTCTCGTCAGGGTTTATTTGCCATGGCTGACCATGGAGTATGTGCCAGGCTCTAAGGCTGGCGACAAAATTGGAGAGGGTCGAGCCGGAATATGTGCCTGCACAGCTGGAAATGAAGGCTGCGAGCAATGGTTGGTTTGTTGGACATCTCAGCTGTTCAGGGACCTGGTTTAAGTCACAGTATACATGGAAGACCAAAAAACCGGTGCCGTATGTCTCCTTGGTTCTTTCTGACCACAACGCTGAGATGACATTTAGGATGCGATTGAATTGTTCGTCTGACACAGCCATTGCACGGTTGGTGGGTGGGGCAAGTTCGTCATGTAGTGTGATTTTGGACGGCGCCCATAAACAGAGGCAATCACGTGTGAGGCAGTGGGGCCTTAATGGTGATGGGATGGGTGTCAGGGAAGGATGGTAGGGGCAGGGTGCCTCAACATTGGGCAGTGAGGGAAGGGTTTCCGAGGAGGGGTTGGCTGAGGAAATGGGGCTGTCGAAGTGTGGGATAGAGAGATACTTAGAGGTGTAATGCCCTGAAGATGATATTGTCTTCGTCGTGTTTGACAGTATTCAAATGTGAACCACATAGTGGTTCCGGTGGTTCCGAGTTTCCCGCACCCTTCCGAACTCGGAAGGACCAGAGGTATTTCAGCAATGACTGGAACCGCTTCTGGAAAGTTCTTGGGCTCTTCTGAACTCGGAACTGTCGGAAGCACTTTAACCATTTGACCATTTCATATGTTCGCTTAAACCTTTCACTTCTTTTTGTTACAGCACCTATTACCATACATTATAAGCTTCATTCAGGTCCATCAGGTGGCTTAATATGAGTATACCTCTGCCCATGGTATATATACATTTATTCTACTTACAAGCACCTCAGTCGTCTTTGTCCATCTAAGACAGCGGCTGAGGTGAGTTTTACTTTTCACTTACTTTTTACTTCTATCTAATGTACTGTAGCTTGGGGCAACTCCTGCCCTCTTCTTAGATTCTGTCAGTGTTGGGTGACTCTAGCGTGAGCGAAGCCGTTGGTGGTGCACTGTGCATTGTTAAAATTGTGATGGGCCGCAGTGTGTGTAATGCACTGGACAGGGAGTCTGGGGTGACCTGGGGGGAGATCTGCGACATCTGTGAGGAGAGGAATGAGGGGGGGAGGGAGGAGAGGGCATGGAAGGAGGAAGGAGTGTGGGGGGAAATTTCCTCTGGATGGTGTGTCTGTGGGATTGTCGCTGCTGGGTACATATCTTGTGTGAACTTCGTGTACACGATTAGCCTGAGTGAGGAAGTCGTCAATTCGCCTGAAGACATGGTTGGCCTCAGGGTTGTGGTGCCTTCCATTCCACCAGCCCTCGATGACACCGGTGTTGTCGCCATGCACGATGATGCTAGGCATTGTAGAGGGGAGGATATCGAGAGTTCAGATGGGGAGCTTGAATCCAACAGCTTCCGCCCATCCATTGTCTCGCTGGGTGCTAGAGTGGAGTGATTTCCGCTCAGGGTGGAGTAACCAGGCACGCTGTAGAGACTCGTACGTCTCTGTGCTTATATTCCACCCCTTTTACCTTTCAACTGACTGCCTTACTGTTATTCACTTGCTCTGAACTCCTTTCTAGTTGCTAAGACCGACCTCGGTTTATACCGGACCATGCTGAGCACGTCTGGACTACTCGGTTTATATTGTTAGTACGTTACGGCTTCACTTTCTATCAGTACCATCGGCCCCCGGGCGGTCTCTCTGGTGCCAAAAGCAGCCAGTTAGACATCGGTCTCGGACCTGGTACCTGACCCCTTTTACTTGTTCCCTTTGGACTTGATAGCTATCTTGAGTTTGACAGTCTCGGGTATACCCGGACTATAAAGCCTTGTACTTAGGAATTGAAACACACTTTTGGTTGGATTCACGAACCACTCATCCCTTGTACCATTCACTGTCTACTGCACCGTTCACCGTCACCGTCACCGTATTCTGCTCTCGTCACCATCACCGTATTCTGCTCTCGTCCCCTTCGTCTTGTGCTCCTTGGACTTCCAGTCTCGCGCTCCAGTCGCTTCCCGGACTGTCCTCTGCACTTTATCCTGACCGCACAACACCAAGAATTAGAAAATCTTCTTCAGCAGTTCCGAACCTGACAGATCAGCCCTGATGACTCACCTCTCTTTTCCCTGGTTGCTTCTATTGACACCTGTCACAACCGGTGCAATCTTCCTGAGGTATCCGGGTTGGACCTCAGTCCATTGCCAGATGATGACTTTGACCTGTCAGCTGTCAATCAATCTGATTGGCTTAGTGCACCGCCCTTCCGGAGTCTTTCCCCCGAATTAGCTGACATCCCAACAGCGGCGTCTAAGGAGACGCCAGAGACTGAAACCACCAGTGACATCCCCTCTGAAGAAAATTTAGCCGATGAAACAAATCTAAGCGACTTCGTGCCTGGAGCGTATATCCACTCGACTCCACAATGATGGAATGGGGAGTCGCATCTTGCCTCCCATTTTTCTTCTCCTCTGTCTCCTCTCACTCCAAGTCCGGAGTCTTTGCCGTCTTCATCCTCACCATCACCCTCAGCATCAGATTCTACTTCCCCATCGCTCTCCTGCCCTCTTGACCCCTCCGGTCTATCATTTCGGACTAACTCGGGCTCACAAGAAAACCCTTCAGCCCTAGCTCAACCGCCGTTGGCTGCTGCCCTTCATCTGGGACCAACGTCCACACCGTCCAATATTATTATTCCTCCTGTTATTCCTCCTCCTGCACAACCTACTAACACTCAGAATCATCCTGTCCAAAATCATCTTATGGCTAACCCAGCCCCTCAGATGCCGCTCCATGGTACCCAAAATGCTCCGAAGTTTGATGGAAAGACCCCGGCCTTATTTCCGCACTTCCTCGAGGATGTCGACATACTCGGCACAGCGGCCGATATCACGGACTTAGAGAAGATCCGTGCCGCTATCAGGTATGCTGACCTCAAAGAAGCAGAAGGTTGGGAGCTCCTAGATGAGGTTACCGCTAACCCACCGGACTGGGCGAACTTCGCTCGGGCAGTCAAGAAG
>JBBPQL010001371.1:0-10594 GCA_038092515.1 Boletus subparvulus | reverse complement strand
TGCTACAAGTATGCAATCCATGGCATGAAACGTCTTGGATGTCCTACACTAGAGTGCTGACAAATAATGATTTCATCATACAGCAAAATAGAGCGGTCTCAAGTATAGCCCAAAACCTGCCTCAAGGACATGCCGGAAATGGCCGCTATCGATGGCGATTCATTCACACAAACATGTCTCAGCTGTGGTTGCGCTTTCAGTGACCTTGGCACATTCACTTGCCACAAGAAAAGATGCAACAAAGGCAAGAAGAGACTCTCCAGTGCTCTCTCCAAGGCAAAAGAGGTCTATCAAGCCAAAAAAGCCAGACTGACGGATACCAGCCTCAGTCTGGGATTGGCTAGCACTGCAGCTGGGGTTCTGAGTTCCTTCAATGAAAGCGGTGTTCCCGAACCTTTCCAGAATTTAAAGTCACTCTCATCTGATTCTCGCTCAGTATGTGAACTAGCGTACTTCAGTGTTCAGTCTGATGACTACTCTTCCAGACAGCACATCCGCAACGATGGTCAGTGGATGATGAGGTACCTCTGGCACAGCACAGCTCGTGGCGGATGGATCGCAGACTACCATGGGGATTTCAAGACCTCCTTCTGGAATGCTTACAAACACTGCCTCCTCCTGGAATACCCTCGGATTCACGGATGGCTTCAATTACTTCTGTCCCAAATACATGTAGTCCAGCTTTGTCCCATGACATGCTGTCCGTGCCCATTGAGTCATCGCCTCGAACCGTCTTCTCTTCACTATGCAGGATATTCAAGACACAGATGAATGGATTTGGGTTGTTCCGTGTATACAATACCAGCCCCCTGCCTCTCCATGATCCAGAAGATCCCTATTCGGTGGAGTACACGTGTTCACCCTGCGTTAGCTCCGAATTATCTCATATGGAGCCATCGAATGAACCCTCCGATAATATGTATCACCCGTACCCCAACGGGATCTCAATGCACCTTGGGGATTGGTACTGGAACCAAGGAGCCCAGAAATCAAAGGAGAGTTTCAAACAGTTACTTGGTATTATCAGCGACCCAGTCTTTTCCCCATTGGCTGTGTCACAGACCCCATGGGATGCCATTGATGAGCAACTTGGAAAGAATCAGTTCAATGACAACCTGGAGTGGCTGAATCAGGACAATGGGTGGAAATGTTCTTCCATCACAATCTCTGTGCCATTCCATAGTCAGTGCAGCAATCCAGGGGCAAAACACTACACCGTTGATGGATTTTACCACCGCTCCCTCGTCTCAATCATCAGGGAAAAACTCACGAATCCAGCCCATGTGTCATGTTTCCACTTCGAGCCATACAAACTGCGATGGCAACCACCCCACAAAGACCATGACATCAAGGTACATGGGGAGCTCTTTACCTCTACTGCATTTTCCAAGGTGAATGAAGCGCTTCAAGCATTGCCCCCAGAACCTGGCTGTGACCTGCCTTGCGTTGTTGCGGCACTCATGTTCTGGTCAGATGCAACCAAGCTGACTGCCTTCGGTGACACCAAACTGTGGCCGCTCTATGTCTTTTTCGGAAATGAGTCCAAGTACAGAAGAAGCCAACCGACCAACAATCTCTGTTCTCATGCAGCATATTTCCAAGTGGCAAGTGCCTAGTCCACTGGAGGAACTGTGATATTCATTCTTCACCTAGCTACCGGACGAATTCAAGGATTTCCTGATGGAACACTTGGGCAACAAATCTGCAAGCAATGTCCTTCATACCCACTGCCAGCGAGAGCTGTTCCACGAGCAGTGGAGGACACTCTTCGATGAAGAATTCATTCAAGCCTATCAACACAGGATTGTTATATCCTGCTGTGATAACATCATGCGATGCTTCTACCTGCGAATATTCACATATTCGGCTGATTATCCTGAGAAGTGATTTTTTTTTTGCTCATACCTAGGGTTTCCATTAACATCACATTCATCTAATAGGGTTCTCATAGCATCTATATGAAATCTCAGCACCTGTCCATGCCCACGATGCACACTTTCCATGGTAGACATGCCCAATATGGGTACCCCACACGATATGTCTCAGTAGGAGCTCTTACTTTGTGTCGACAATGACAGCCGACAAAGCAAGATCCTGAAGGCGCGAAAGCTTATTTACGAGGACAACTATGCTGTTAATTCCCTGAAAGTTCAATCGCTTCTCAAGGAAGAGTCACTTGTCCCTACTACAGTAACTTGACCTGGGTTGGAACTGAATGTATTCACACTGACCTCTGTAGAATGCTTTTTCAGAGAAACTCCATATCTTCGGTTTCAATCTTTTTGCCATGCTTGTTGTTGATCTTTTGCATGAATTCAAGCTGGGGGTCTGGAAAGCTGTTTTCACACATCTTCTGCGCATGCTGGAAAGCATAAAGGAGAACAAGTTACATGAGCTCAATCGAAGGAACGTGATTTCGACCCATCTCTGCTCCCAATCATTTGACTGACACTTGTTTGCAGATATCACCAGGTCCCTTCATTCAGAAGAGATATGATTCACCGATTCTTGGCAAATGCATCAGAGATGAGAAGAATGGCGGCCTGCGACTTTGAAGATCTCCTCCAGGTACATATTAGTTCAGTGGCTACTCACAAGGTTTCCACCTGATCTGAATTCCATAGTGCGCTCTTTCCATTTTCGAAGGCTTGCTTCCTGATCCCCACAATGCGGTCGTGTTGAGGCTCCTCTACCTCCTTTGTCAATGGCATGGGTTTGCGAAACTACGAAATCACACTGACAACACCCTCGAAGTGATGGATGATGTTACTCAGTCTCTAGGCGCCGCCATACATGTTTTCGAGGCTGACACATTTCCTGAGTTTCATACCAAAGAGCTCAAGTGAGAAGCTCAAGGGCGTCAACATCGCGAGACTTGCACTTGTTCTCAGTGAGAGCACACTGGTGTTACCACAGCTTCGGCGCGTTGACCAAAAACCCTCAACCTTTGAACTTACAAGCTACATGCATTGGGTGACTACACGGCTTCGATCAGGATGTATGGAACAACAGATTCCTACTCCACACAGCCAGTCAGTACCTGTCTATCGGAGTTCGTCATTGATCTAATTTTGGCCCCAGGGAGAATGGGAGCACCGAGTAGGGAAAGGAAGATATGTTCATACTAGTCGAACAGATTTCATCCATCAACTAGCCCATATCGAATGACAACAAGCACAAATTTGACACATTCGTGACTCCAACACTGAACGCAGTCCCCCAGAATCCGTCCCAACTGTTCCCGAAGAACGTTACAACATCGGGAAATCACAACACAGACCGATCAATCTCAATCATTTCATTCAAAAAAATTCAGATGATCCAGCTATCAAGGCATGTTGGAGTCCATCTGCTTTTTTTGTTCCACAACCAAATGGTGCGAGAAGGACTTCATCCCGCAACTGAAGCACCACCTCCTTCCTCGCATCAGGTTGATGCACATGCACACTTTGGAACTGAATGGGGATCATACACTACCGGGCCTGTGCAACAGTTTCAATGGCTCAGAACCTGACATCAATCAGGTGTTCCTCAAAAGCGGTCGCATTTACCAGCACAATGTGCTTTGTGTCAACTATACGACATATGATGTCTGCTGCGAGCAGGACACTTTCAATCCCAATAGTGATCACCGCAACATAATGATGCTGGCTGGAGAGCATACAGGGGATTCAGAGGTAACACAGCATCACTTTTGCTATGCTCGTATCATTGGCATCTATCATGCGAACGTCCAGTACATCGGTCCAGGGCTCAAGGATCACTCTCCTTGTTGGTTGGATTTCTTACATGTACGATGGTTTGACTGGATTCCACCTGATCCTCAGTGTAGTGGGGTCACACTTGATATGCTGCGGTTCATTCTGATTAATGACGAGGGGGCGTTCGGGTTCGTGGACCCCACAGATATATTGAGAGGATCTCAGCTCATACCTGCATTCGCAAGAGGACAGTCCCACTGGGACCGCACTGCATTGTCCCTCACAGTGAAAGACTCTGCCGACTGGCGGTATTACTGTATGTTAATAGGTGCATTTCGAATGGTTGAACTCTGTTCTTTCACTAATGTACACAAACAGGTTTGTAGACCATGATATGCTGATGAGATACCACTGGGGTCTTGGTGTTGGCCACACCTATTCTCATGCTCTGGACAGTGCCTCGCATCCTTCTCCACGTCTTGACGACCTTGAGCATGAACTTTCCATTTCTGAACTCGATGCACTTGAATGGCGGTTTCTTGATATGTGCAAGGCAGAGAGCAGAGTTGGCTACAATTGCAGTGCAGAGAATGATGCCACCTCTGCCGGTTCCAGAATTTCCCTCGCTCGTGGGTTTAGCAATCTTGATGCCTGTCTGTTGCTTGCTGACCTTGATGCTCTTGAATGGGAGATGTCTGTGGATGATAGTGGGGACATAAACACGGAATTGGATGATGGCTCGGATTCGGACTCAAATGTTCCTGAAATGTACAGTTCTGCCTGGGTCCATGGTGACATGGACGAGTCAGATTAGAATAACATTATAGTGGCCCTATGACTAGTTACTATGGGTATGAATAATACAACTGCGTGCATTCCTCGCACGGACTTTGAAAATGTCTTTCTGTCATGGTGCCTCGCCGACTGACTCCTTCATTCTCTCTCTCCATGCGCCGATCCATGGGTCGCCTTCGGTACTCCAGGGCTGCTTGATCTCAAGCTATATGGATGCACTGCTAACTGCTGACGGCGCACATCCGGTGCCAGCCCTTGATCGCCCACCGTCTTGCAGGTCTTGACAGACAATACAGTACTGGAGAGCACGTATGCATTACCCACTCGGCAGACGATCATACCTCGATTTGGGGGAGGGAGATGAGGTGGGCTTGCAGGTGACATCACCTATGGATCAGTACGTTCACGTCCACGGGATGTTGGTATACTGACATTTGGTTTGATAAGTCAAAGAGTGGGCCAAGGGTGAGGGTGAGATGTGGGTACAGTGTTACTCTGTCCTGAAGATGGAGGAGGAATACATGAGTAAAGACCTTTGACGCAAGGTACGTTCCGCCTCTGTCTTTTCCCTCCTTCCCAATCTCCTCCACTCACCACCCTAACGACTCTTCAAAGGGATGGCCGAGCGACCACCCCCATAGACTTTGGAATGGACATCAGCATGCAAGCGGGATTGTATCACTACTTATCACAATGTCCTGTTCTTGCCTGTGCTTGCACCACATACGTACATCTCATTGATTGGTTCGCTGTTGCCTTCCTCGATCAGCTGACACATTTCTGATGCATTTCTACAGCTCTTCCAGACGCATGCACATATGATTCAGTCCATCAGGATGAGCAGGACACCTTGATTGGTACACCCCCACTGCTTGAATCCTCTGAATCCACCATTCATATATATATTGCCCCAGATGGACCAGGTCTCCAGTTTGACCTTATAGCAAATGTGGTGTTATTGATGATGGATTGTGTCCGATGACCACTGGTGCCAAGTTCATGCATAGTCATAGACCTGCCCGGTTTTCCACCAGGGAGGGTCCTCCAGTCAGTTAATATCCATTTTGCGGTGCAACTGATCAGACAGGTTGGATAGTCATGCTCAAGCCTTCCACTACCCGTCCTCAAACTTGCATGCATCTTCACTGCTGTCATGACAGTAGTCGTTGGCATCATATTGATATGCTTGCACCCACGAAGCTACAGAATACCTCTCCAGTGGTCCCGTCCTTTGTTCGTTCATGTTCACCGTCAACGCTGATGCTCAGGTTTCCAGAATGGTTGTGCGCATCATGGACATGGTGTCATTATATGTGGTTTCGTCATTCATTTTGTTCTTCTCCTTTGAGGCAGCATTCAGCGCAACAGCGAGCCAGCGCACCTACCCCCATCGCACTCGGGACATGCACAGCATGCCTCGCCAACACCCACTCCTTCCAACGTTGATCCCCGGTGTCATAACTTGTTGCCTACATCATGACTGTCGTAATTGTCCTTGCTCCTCAGAGCGCGGTGTTGGAGATGCTCGGTGTCAGAGATGCCCACTCAATGATGCCCGGCATGAATGCTCAATGCCTCGCTCGTATCATCACCTCATTCGTCATGGCTGGGGAGTTGTCCCTTATCGGTGCCATCGGGGCCGCCTCGTCCACACACATCTGTACACAAACCGCTCTCAGACCAACGACACCCCCAATTCATCCATATCACCCAGCCTTGCTTCTCGTTCGATTCTATGGGGCAATCTCCAAGCAACCCAGCATCGTGTTGAGCAAGGGCGCTGAGGGTGACAGGGTCAGCACAAGCACCATAGACCCCAAAGAGGGTACCCTTAGCCTTGGGGGACCCACCAGCGCAGGTGGAAGACACTTCAAGGACATCGATTCCCATACATACCCTCCCTGGTCCCCCTACTGCAGAGGTTGATGTCAATCCAAGTTGTTTTTCGCATACCAGCAAAGCATGCCTTCTCGCTCGTCTCTCGGCATCATTGACTGGAAGCAGAGGACAAGTGGGACTGCCAGATGGGAGAGGATGTCATGGGGGGAGGGTATCTCCAAGGTGCAATGGTGCCACGACGCCAGAGGGTTGCATGTCCATGGTTGAACCTGAGGAGCTCACTGAGCTCAAAAGACACAGTGATGACCACCCTCCACACAATACACAGGAATTAACATATGTCCTCCATTGGAATTATGCTCTGCATGTTCCTTTCCCCTTGTCGATTGGAGCTAACGTCACCGAGAGCAGAAGAGCCGTTGTAGAGACTGGTATGTCTCTGTAGGCGTATCCTCCATTTCCCCCACATTTCCCAGAGTCCCCTTTCACTCTAATACCCTCTTCGATGCATCTTTGACAAGTCCGAGCCCAGCTGTCTTAGTCCAAAGGTACTCCGGTACTCTGGAGCATCGGTCTTCTCGGTCTTCTATATTGGAACTATCTGTTTGTCCTTATCTTATCATTGTCCATTCCACTACTTCTCAGTCCTGTCGTCCTTCCTTGTCACGTGCCTTCCACAGACTCTGGCAATCTCATCATTGTTCTTCTTTAGGTCTTTTTAACTCCGGACCGATCACATGTGACGGTCGCTATATAAAAATGCTCCATTCTGTCTAGACAGATGGTGGTGCCTGTCTGTTCATTTCCAATAGTGTATTTTCATTACCCCTTTGGGTTTCATGTCACGGCTAGTAGTTTCTGGTCATAGGTAGAGTCCGAGAATGCTTGGACTATAATATCCATGTACGGTATCGAAAATAGGAGCTCCCTTTTGGCTCACAATTACTGTCACTGTCACCGTCTTCAACACCGAACGCAGTAAACTGTCTACTGTGTATTTACCATCTCTCTCTTTCATTCCATAGGCCCGAAACTGCTCAGACTATCAGATTAACGCTCGGACTACCGCTCGCATTCCGCTCGGACTTGTTCTTAAATGCTGAGTACTGTCGATCGGACTTCTCCTGGACTTCTCCCTTTCCTTTTGAGTCTCTTTTGGGATGAACCAATCGTACCCACTAACTATTTCTATACTTGCTACAGTCTATTGGTAGGTTTTATACCCTTAGGAAACCATCACAGCTGGGCAAGGATCTTTAAAACTGGAGCCCACCACGAGGGACTCAGAAAGGGATTCCAGAAGATGTCTACGACCCACCCCTCAGCACCAAGAACTTGAAAATTTACTTGATGAATTCTGGCACCTATGTACAGCTTGGCGACAACTCCAAGTTACTGGAACTTGTACCCCCTCACAACGCATGACATCTCCGCGCCGACCTACCTATCTTAGCCGACCTCAAAATTGAACCTTTTTTTGCGGATCCATCTTTATCTTCACCGCTCATTTTTAACCATTCTGATTGGTCGGACCCACCTAGTCTGAACACAGCTCCTTCTGATGACCCTGCCTTAATTCAGGAGAACTTACCCAATTTTTTAACGAACCAAGGGAGCAATAGCGATTGGATTCCTGGAGCATATATACATTCTATGCCTCCTCGAGGAGGATTAGGAGAGATGACACCGTTTATTTCCCTGTTTTCCTCACCGTTAACCCCCCTCACAAAAACAGAGTCTTCCCGATTGTCACCCTCCGAACCCTCATCTCAGTCATCATCCCCATCCTTATCCTACCTCCTTCGACCCTCCATCAATCATTCCCTTCGCCCCGACTACAGTCCGACACCTCTACCTGCTTTGCCAACCAACGCCGTCCTCTTCGTACTACAGCCCAGCTCATCGCCATCTACTCCGCTTTGCCGACAAGCTTGTCCTCCGTCTCTAGTCGCCCTTCCGCAACTACCCGCCGTATTCCCCGCACCACTACCTCCTGCTCCAATGGCCCTTCCTGCACAGATGCCTCTCTGTGGCAGCGCTAGTGCCCTGAAATTTGATGGAAAAACCCCATCGCTATTACCTAGGTTCCTAGAGGATGTTGATATCCTAGGGACCACCACTACCCTTACAGACACTGAAAAGGTTCGAACTTCCATCCGCTACGCCGACCTCAAAGAGTCAGAGGGTTGGGAGTTACTTCCTGAAGCCATTGTCGTACCCGCCGACTGGGCTGCTTTCACCCTCGCCATTAAAGCACTTTATCCAGGATGCGAAGGTGCTAACCGCTATTGCCAAGCTGACCTCCAGTACCTCATCCAAAAGTATAGGGCTAAGCCTATGCAGACTCTCGCCAACTTTGGTGAATACAAAAGAAAGTTTATGAAAATCACACAGTTCCTGATTAATGGTCAGTTCCTCTCCAAACTCGACCATGACGCCTATTTCCCCAAAGGACTACCTGCCGACCTCGAAACGCAAGTCCAATACCAACTCCTCATTACCAACACCACCCACCACCCATCCAACCCATATCCGATAGCGGACACCACTGTGGCGGCCCTGTTTCTCTTAACAGGCGCCGCGCTCCAACTGTCTGCTTCCTCCTCTCCCACTGCTTACACTCCGGCACAACCCTATTACCCAGTATGGGCCTCACCAGCCTACCCCTCAGCTAGTTCGCAACCTCCAGCACCTGTCGCTGCCCCCACTATCAAGCAGGAGCAATTGGCTTTGCACCGAACCGGTTCACAGCTCTGCGCCTTCTGCGCTGACCCTACTCATTTCATGGGTAGTTGCCCTCATGTAGAAGGATACATCCGGTCTGGTCGGGCGACTCACGGCGCCGATTACTGCATTCACCTCCCAGATGGTAGACAGATTCCTTGTGTCCCTGGGACTAGTTGTCTCAAAGACTGCCTTGACCGACTCGCCGCAGCAGCAGTTCCACCCGCTGTTACCACCAGACTGTTTTCACTGACACACCCCAATACTGACACCGTCCTAGATATAGAGCCATCGGTCTTCACGACCCCATTCCACCAGACTGACGAAGACGCCAACTCCGCCCTCGCACACCCCGACTTCCAACCCTACATCGCTCAAGCGTTGGCGAATTTCAAAGCCGACAAAGACTGAGGTAAATGACCCCGATTTGACGGTGTTCACATGCCACCACAAAACCCTCGGCCAGCCTCAGTCACCAAGGAGATTGTCTTGCCTGCCATCGGAGCATCTTGGACAACCCCCACGCCATCATCCTCAAGGTCAGACACGCCGATACCGGCATCGACCTCCGCAATACCTCGACCCTTACCACCATCATTCCCAAAGAGTAACATTCCGAATTGCTTTGAAACCGCTAACTGTAATGAAAGGCATGGGTACATGTCCAGTACTGCAGCTAGTACCAGCAGCAGGTCCACAGGCCTGTGATTAGGAACAATTCATACCTCAGGCTGTACCCCCACACACCTGTCATGTTAATGTTATATCTAGTGAATTTCAGAGTTTGGACAAGAGATCACAGTGCATCTTCCTGATAAGATTGTGTCAGGGCTTCAGCAGAATGATTAAATCAGATCTATGGATAAAAAGTATGTCTGAGATTATATACCAAGGTAATTTCACCAACTGCAAGGTATCTAATGACAAGCTGCATGCCACTACGACAATAGATTCTAAGCAATTACAAGCACATATATACTACCATCAGATTGATAATTCCCTGATCATATTTATCTGGGAATACCAGCACTTCAAAATTTTCCTGATGTGAGACCACATCAACACGACAAATCATGACTCACACATCCCGATACCAAGGTTGTCTTGCCACCTACTGCCAGAGCATGAACCCACCTGATGACAGCACCCTCGCAAGCTTGGTCACCTCATTGTCGACATCTTTGGGCCCAGGTACAAACCAGTTCAGGTGGTCCATGATCACGGCATGCATGAGCAAGGCTGTTGAGAGACCATGGGGATGCTAATCAAGATTGCACATGTCTCACACAACAGATGTGACAGCGCTTACCTGACAATCGAATCAATGTGCAAACAGAATGTGTCCATTGCCTTGGCATTGTTGGCTCTGAGTCTATCAAATCCTATGCGCGTGAGATTAGACAGACACAATGAGGGCATAAAGTGGCCAGTGAGGCACTGGAGAACATAGGTACATGAGAAATCATGGACACAGGTACTCATCAACGCACTAGCAGGATCAGGATGGACATTACCAACAAAGGTAATTTCCATAC
>JBBPQL010001370.1:0-10599 GCA_038092515.1 Boletus subparvulus | reverse complement strand
CTTACCGACATAGCTTATTGGTTGTTGTGTTGTCTAGGAGAACTAGTTTCCCTAGCTTATAGTCTACCATCCGTGGAGGCGAAGATACGTTGTCTGGGGAACCATCACAAGTTCTGAGCTATCTTTGCCTAGAAAGACGACAGCGTATGTACATATGTAAATGTCTGTACAATATATATGGCCTGAGTGATCGATGGGATGCCTCCCATCGATTATCACTCAGTCCAGGTCCACGGCTGGTATCTGCTCCCAGTCGGTATCAGCTTCTACCCTATTCTTCAACAGACACCTGTGGTGCATTCGATACTCGCGAACTACAGTACCTGGCGAAGCTGTGCAAAGGCAAAGGAGGGAAATGGCTGAGGTCAACACTGGCCGTCGAAAGAAAGAACCACGATCGGGCTTGATGCCAAAGAAGTTTAATCTTGACACATACAAGTTCCACGCGCTCGGAGACTATGTCGGAATGATCAAGTCGTTTGGCACGGCGGACTTGTTCACCACCCAAGTTGTGAGTATATCTCTGAATTACTTTCACTTCCCTTACATGAGTATTTCGATAGGGCGAGCTAGCGCACCATCTGATCAAGAAAATGTATGGTCTGTCAAATAAGAAAGAAGTCGAGGTCCAATTTGCGAGACAAGAGCATTGTCGCACTCTCCTCAGATGACAACAGGAGCAGGGTCAATTGGCCGATGCAGATTTGCAAGGGATTGATGCCTTGCCGATGTTGCATCACTCAATGGCAAGCCAAGTACAAAGGGACAATGTATTCAGTCTCCCGGTGTTCCTTGCCAACCACACTCACGACCCAGCTATCCAGGTGAGCGCCAATTGATGTTTACAGTGGGCACATACCGACATGTTTCCTAGCTGAACTTCATGTTGAGCCTAAAGGACCACCTGTTGTCAAGACTACTCAACCTGGACTTTGATGGCGACAAGCAGCCATTCACCCTGGATCAACGAAATGAATTGCGACTCTCGAACCTCGATCGTGTTGTGGAATCCAAAACCCTTCGAGTCAATTATACTACCTACGACATTCGCAGGGAGCACGATTACTTACGATCTGACTGCCCTTCCTTCCTCGTGACATTCTCAAGGGAAGAAGCATCTGACCAACACCCCTTTTGGTACTGTCAATTACTCAAAGTGTTCAACATCAAAGTCCACTTCTGTCCCGGTGGTGTCAGCCGTTCAAAGGAGACATTAGACGTCCTCTGGGTCTGTTGGCTAGGGATTGATCCTGACCATCAGTGGGGATTCAGGCAATGCAAACTTCCAAAGGTCGGTTTCGTGCCCGAAGCTGGAGATAGTCCTCCATTTGGCTTTCTGGATCTGTCTCTAGTGATTCGCGGGTGTCACCTCATTCTGGTTTTTGTAGACGGGCGTACCAATCAACTATTATGAAGGGGCCTGTCGGTTGCCAGACTGCATGGTGAAATGGACGATTGGGCAGGATATTACATGAACATGTAAGTTTTATTGATTTCATCTTATGTTACCAAGTGTACACTAATGGTACAATTTTGCCAACCGAGATGTGTTTGTACGCTATGCTGCGATTGGTGTTGGGCATGATGCTTTGCTATTAGAAAGACATGCATACAGGCTGATTGACAAAGACTTACCCAATGACAACGAAGAAGACAACATTGGTGACATCAAAGATCCAGGATTGACTCGGAGTAGCATGTCTCAGAACGACAGGGATGTTGATGAAGAGGATGGGGATGAGGATGAGCAGGATGAGCAAGATGACGAGGATGAGGACGATGAAGGCAGGGACAGTGGGGATAAGGCCTCCGATGACAGCGACTTTGATGCTTATTTCTAGTATAATACTTTGGCTGTCCTACTGGGTTGGAATTCAAGTTTGGGCTTGCCCCTATGATAAGTGATGGTGGTCAAATTCAAGAAACATTGCCTATGCATTCCCAAAATCACGACAACACATTGTGGGTCCTTGCGATGAAGCCACAATATTGTATGATCATTATTGAGGAATAAATGCTATTGCCTACAACTATCGGACTTGGATGAATGAATAAGTGTGGCACCAGAGCCTCATCAGATTGTACATTATGTGCTAGCTGTCCAATAATCATCTAGCCGCCATTGTTTTGCCAAGGTATTTGGATGGTGTTATAATATGTAATATGATGTTGTTCAGATCCACAATATTGTGTAACATAGATTACATTTCCCACGTCATAAAAGTGGTTACAAGGCTAGAGTGGTCGTCGTGATGCAATGTACTAGTTACATAATGCCTCCATCCGAGTCCGAAATCAGGAAATCATGTGCCAGCCCGTTACAGAGCTCAGTAATGAATGCATTGGCACATCGAAAGGCTGCCCCACACTCAAGGACCTGGAACATAATGTGACGACAGCCCTGATTCATATGACCAAACTGCATCTCTTGAAAACGTTCGACAGCATCACCAAATGGCTGTGGATTCCTGCCATTGAGTAAAAAACGGCCCATGCCATTCCACCAGACATTATGCCAATCCTCTTGGCACGCAGTAGCATCTTGGCAGTTGGCTGCGTGGGTAAGGATGACTGGTTCCTCGCAGGTGACAAGCCGAGTATGTTCATCGAGCACTGATTTCGCGTACACCAATGCGATGAATATGTTGTTCCCCATTTCCAGTTGGTGGTCCATATTAATTGCTTTGAGTGGGATAGTGAGGAGAGATTTGAATCTGCATTGGAAAAACTTGGGAACGTTGAACTGACAGCCTAGTTGAACCAGTTCGGCAGGGTGAAACAAAAATCTTTGATCCCAAATGTGGTTGATGATGAAGTCGCATGTCAATGAACAGTGGTACTTGTCTGTAAATCCAAGTAGGCTTCGGAGTTGTTCATGCGTGTACATTTCATCAGCACCTACACTCCATGAGCTGAAAAGCTCATGTTAGGAAAAATGTATAGAGAGAGAGAATATTACTGGCCATGGATGTGGTCAAGAAATAGGTCAAAGGTGGCCTTTTGCTCTCCCTCTAGAACAATTGGTTCCGCATTGCTCTTTCCTTCCACAGCGATGCTTGAATTAGTATCACTGATTGCAAACATATCCTTGAAAAGTGCTGAGTGTATGGCAAGGAAATCATTATGCAACTTGTAAAGTATATTTTTGACCTTGGCACAGAGTTAGAACACGTACTGTGCTGCAGATGGAAGTGTTTGGTACATACACGAAAAATGTGGGTCCCATTTGGGAAGTAGTAGAGTGGATGGTGAATGGTTTGACCTGTGGTTGCAGACATACTATGGTCAAGACTTAGACGAAGAGAACGAGCTGGGAGGATGAGCAGTATGGAAGGGATGAGTAGTGTAGAAGGGACGTCAAAAGGTGTGGGAGACCATGAAGCAAGGCCAGCTTGACTACACAGCCACGAAGGCACACATTGCTTTCTGACTCGATGTAAACAGATGAGCTCATCATCTCCTCAGCCAGCTGCATGGTACTGCTGCAAACACTGCCCCAGCTCCCTGAACATGCATTACCTCCCAACTTTACCATTGCAGCTAATGTTTTAAGTGACATTTACCAGTATGCCCTTCATGTTTTGGATCAAGACCAGACAGATCCACTTCAAGTCAAAGTCCATCTCACTGCAATTGAGCATGATGCTATACCGCTTCTCCTAGCGATTGAACAAGAAAATCATTCAACAGACATGAATGAATGGCTGATGACCGCCATGACCCAGTTTGGAGCCCTTTTTGTTTTGCTTTCTCGGTACAGTAATGATATACAAAATTGTATGTTAACTAGACCTACATGACAAAGCAATGAAGCACATGCTGATATATTAAACTATCACAGAATGGATTACAATGTTCACATACCACAGCCCATAACCATTGTCCACACTGGGCAACGAGGCCGCCCACTAAAAACCATTGATCTAGCTTACCTCAAGGAAGCCACAGCAACCTCCCGCAACATCAAACTTACTGAGCTAGCATGGATTCTAGGGGTCCATAGGAATACACTTCGCATATACATGAAGAAGCACGGCATTGAGCGTACCTACTCGACATTAAGTAACATGGAACTTGACCAACTTGTTAGGCAATTCAAGGCGAAGTGCCCCGAGTCTGGTCTACGCTACACAATGGGTCATTTGCATGCACAAGGTCATTGTGTACAATATCGTCATGTTCTTCAATCTCTCCAAAGAGTTGACTGTATTGGCCAAGTTCTCCGAGACCGCCAGATCAAGAGGCGACATAAGTACTATGTAAAGTATCGGGAATATAACCCCAATAGCGCAGGAACACAAAGGGATGAGTTGTCTAGTGGGAGACTCACGTAGACAGGTTCTTGTGGTTGGAGACAAAGGTTCAAGTGGTTCAAGTATAAGCAGGGAGGCTTTACAAGTGAACCAGGTGAGAGGAAAGAACAAGATAGTTTGATAGAGAGATAGGCTGTAAGGCCCATCTTATATAGTATCTAGTACTGTTTGTACATATTGATACTAAACTCTAATATCATAACTGTATAGTATGATAAGAGATAATAGAGGAATCAGCTATTGGCTGATAAGGGTATGATGTCATGATAGGAGATAAGAATGACATCATAAGTCTAGACCCCAAGATAAGAGACAGCTTATCTTGATAAGGTGAGTAATATGAATAGTGTAAAGATAAGGTCATAGACCATTCTAGAATCTGGTATTAGGATAAGAATATCTGAATAAGAAATACCAGGATTCTCAATATAAAGTGCCCAAACGCCCTGTGGCACATATGTAGACGGTCATCACAAACTTATCCATTGGGGAATTGTAATCTGTTACGCTTGACTCGGGTAGAGGCAAATGTAGACTTGAAAGACAAGGGTTCAAGGGTTCTTGAAGGGCGTCTTCAAGAGCAAAGGATGCTGGGGGCTTCTGCAGCAACTCCTGGCAATGATTGGTTGCTTAGGGAGTTCAAGGATGAAGGTTACAAGGGAGCGCATGCTCAAGAGTAGTGTGAAAACTCAGAGAGATCCAGTGACAAGGGAGAATCAAGTAGATTAAAGTTAAAGGAAATACATGATGAGTCGTCGTTTAAATAAGTGGGCATACAGCGCACAGACCAAGCAGTGTTCATGGTACCTAGGCTGAGACGGATATAAACGGAGAGCCCGGCTGTGCGATAGGTGGAGATAAGACTGCATTGAGGCAATGCATGTGGGAAGGAAGATGTCCATAGAAAGCAAGTGGGAACGGGACAATGGAACCATGCACAGCACGTAAAAGGGAAGCTGCGTTTAGGTGGAAGGCGTTCTGAAGGAACGGTAAGAAGTCAAGGTAAGAGGGAGCGAGTCCGAGACGAGCGCTAAGTAAAAGGAAAAGAAAGAATTGTAACATAATCCATGGGATAATTGATGGGTTTTGTTGTACAGTAAGCCCTTAGAACGTACTCATTTCGCATATCATTGACTTTTGGAGCTACTGTAGATAACAGTGTTACAAGCAAGCAATAACAACCACTCAACCACTGTGCTCAATCTCTTCAAGTCCACCATCAGAGAGTATGGAATGCCATCCCGAGTTAGGGGTGACCGTGGAGGTGAGAACATCGATGTCGCGACATACATAATCATGAAGAATGGCACTCACTGTGCCTCATTTATTTGGGGCTCATGAGTTGATCAGCTTGTGCTATGTAATCCAGCATACCAGACAGCAGACACTAACTTTTGACTTTCAGTTCCACGCACAACTCACAGATTGAATGTCTGTGTATGGAACTTGGAACTCAATTTGTTCGACGCTGGCACACATTCTTCACGCACCTCGAATATCGACATATGCTTAATCCTCAAAATCCACATCACCTATGGATTCTACATGTTCTTTTTCTCCCCACAATTAACCAGGATTGTCACGATTTCCAGCTGGAGTGGAACTGCCACCTGATTGACAGTGTCAATACAAATCTGAAAAGTCCAGCAGTAGGTGCATAATGTACTATGGATTACTATATATGCTAACACGCTAATTGGAATCAGGATCTCTGCTTTTTAGGCCAAACTGAATTTGGAGCATACCAAGATGACTGCAAAGGCGTCCATCCAGACGTCATCAGTGAACATTATGGCATACACAGAGTGCCAATTATGCGCAAATAACACCAGTCAGGTGCCAGACACCCTGCAGACGAAGAAGCTAGCAGAGATGAAGAGGACGGACGGACAGCCCATGTAGTGAATCTCATCAATCAGCAGCAGCGGCAAAATGTGAATGAAGACACAGTGTTTGTTCCATCCCGCTGATCCCCATTTACTGATCCTGAAGAGGAGGCAGCTTTTTTTGGTATGTTAAACCAGGCAATTAATCGTCAGGTCATCCCAGATGGGTTTGGACTTAGACTGGATGAATGGGAGGATGGGTGTTATCCCATTTTCGAGACAATCCAATTGGGTTGTCAGTAATCAAAGGAGCTGGAGGTATCGCTTGCAGATGAGATCTGGTATGAACGGGCCTGCATGTGGTGCCAAGCACTTGTTTGTATGACTTGTTTTATGACCATCATGGGATCCGATTAGTTGTCCAAGCCTCATCTGTATATAAAACTCCAGGTAGTTTTCTGCAACAATCTGTGGGCTATTTTTCTAGCCACCCCTTCATTCTGCCAATGTGACTCTTCTCTCTCTTACCATCTAGCTACAGCATATGTCCTCAGGTATTGACCGTTCCACATTCTGCCAAGGAAGTGGTGGTGCATGTGAGTGTGAGGAGTTTCATTGGTGGGATGACGGAAAACCAATCTGCCACGAATGCAACCACGGTATCAGCAAGCACCCTCAGGGTGGAACCACTGCCTCCGAGTCTACATCCACTACTCAGCGAGCCAAGCTGCCTCCACCTCCGCCACCGCCACCACCACCACCACCGGCACCGCCTCTGCCGGATCCATCATCTTCACTGTGTCCCAGTGTGATACAGCCTACCCTTCTGGACATTTTTTCCAACCTCACGGAATCAAATCTGAAGCCTGGTCACTCATTGCTCACACAGACAGCCAAGGCCCAAGCTGAAGCTATTGTAACATTTGGATTACAGAAACCAAAAGTCACTACTCTTCCTTTGTCGGAAATTTCTGTACCTGAGTTCCAAGACTGCCAAATTGGGAGCTTCTTCGGAGTTATTGCAATCGGAGTCCCAATCAACTTGAAATATAAGTATAATTATGTCATTAATGTTCCAATTTAGCACGTGCAACAACAAGCAACTCGGGATCGTCTGAGAGTCCTGAAATAGAAGTTTGATCATTTCAAGCAACCAATTTGGGCTCCGATATTCTTCCGATGCGGTTCCAAGAGCCGGTCAAGTCCAATCGCAGCCCAATCGCAGATGGACCATCCCTCCTCGATGATACGACCTCTGACTCCTTTCTGCATCTTTGTGTCCGTGAGTCTCAGCGACAGGATCCTGCACTAGAGCGACGAGATTCTAACGACATTTATGGCGTTGAAACAGTTATGTACATGTTCCAGGTGCATTCAGGCCATTCAGCCCCACCGCCATTTCTTGACGCACTACCAATAGGTCATCCCTCCGAAGCTCTGTACGGACTTGGCAAGAAGATCAGCTCTGGTTCCTTCGGTGTGTAGCCACCCTTCGTCCGCCTTTTTGACCAGTACATAGGTGACGTCTACCTTAGCATTAACATTCCCTCTGTTGAAGATGTCGCCCTCAAACTCGAGTCAGTCAAAGCCAAACCACCCCCAGCTCGAATACGAATCCAAGGTCTACAAGACCCTTGCAGGTGGTGTTGGTGTGCCCTTCATCAGATGGTTTGGTACCGAATGTGACTACGACACAATGGTCTTGGATCTCCGAGTCCTCGGTCCATCTCTCGAAGGTCTCTTCAACTTTTGTAACCGCAAGTTTGGTCTGAAAACGGTTCTACTCCTTGCTGACCAGCTGGTAATGCCAATATGCCTCACATACAATCCTTTTATTCACCATTCTATTACAGATATCTCATATTGAGTATATTCACTCACACAACTTCATCCATCGTAACATCAAGCCAGACAACTTCTTGATGGGTATCGGGAGACGAGGCAACCAAGTCAATGTGATCGACTTCGGCTTGGCCAAAAAGTTCCGTGACCCCAAGACCCACCTCCACATCACCTACAGGGAGAACAAGAACCTTACTGGCACTGCTCGTTACACTTCAATCAACACACACCTGGGCGTCGAACAGGCCCATCGTGACGATTTGGAGTCTCTCGCTTATGTACTCATGTACTTCCTTCGTGGTGCTCTCCCGTGGCAGGGACTCAAGGCCGCCACGAAGAAACAAAAGTATGATCGCATCATGGAGAAGAAGATGACTACACCTACCGATCTTCTCTGCTGCGGGTTCCCTAACGAGTTCAGTATTTTCTTGAATTACACCCATGCCCTCTGCTTCGACGACAAGCCCGACTACTCGTACCTACGCAAGCTCTTCTGTGACCCCTTTGTTCATGAGGGCTTCCAATACGATTATGTCTTCGATTGGAGTGTCCAGCGAGGTGCCCCCGAGGATGGTAGCACTGGTGCTAGCCAAAAGGCTACTGTTGGCAGGCGCAAGGTCGTTCAAGAGGAGGAAGAACATTGTGTGAGTGACAGGATGTAGGTGCCTCACAATATTCCCTTTGTCCCATGATTCATGAAGCTGATACTTATTGGCACAGGCTTGGTTCGCACACCCACCAGCAGCAGGCTAATGCCCCTGGTGCGCAGCAACATATTATAAATTGTGGCAGGGAGGGCGATATTTGGTAAACTGTGACATTCCCTTGTTTCTTTCATTCGAGCGGGGCGCGCCATGAGTGTGACCGAGATTGGGGGCGGAGGGAAGTTGCAGAGAGTGCTCGGTTGCTATTGGATATCGTTTCATAGATGGTCAGTCGCAAAATACTCCGGTAGGAAGAGAAGAGGAACGGAAGTTGGCGCACCGTGTCAAATTCTGGCCCCTGGTCACAGCTGCACATACACTCACAACTCAAGCCAATAACCATTTGCTCCATTCCTCCGCCATTCTGGACCACTTTGCTCTGCAAGATAGCCAGTGACCGCCACACCATCAATGAAGTTATTGCTACAGACGCTTTTTTTCCTTTCACGCCGTTCCAATCTCCCCAAGTCTTGGATGGCCACCTAGTTCCATCTTTGTGTATGCAGCCTCACCACGCGCTCAAGGCCGCCACAAAGAAACAGAAGTACAGTCGTTCCCTTTATCCTGCGTTTCACGAAGCTGACACTTGCAAGTAGACGAATATAGGGTTTTCATTGACACCAATAAGGCAAGATTTAGATTATGTCACAAGTTTGTACATGTAAACAATTGGAACGCAGCCAAAGACAGATACAATATGCGTCGTTCGAACAGCCCACGCATCGTCCTCAAGGCCTCTGACACCCCAGCTGTTCTATACCTACCTCCTAGCCAGCTCATTGCCGGCTTGTACCTCCCTTCTGTCACCATAGTGTTTAATGGGTCCTTCAAAACCGAAAGGGCACACATATGTATTGACCACCGATGATACCAAAGATCGAGTGTCAACATTGTGGTCAGTCATTCTCGAAGCGTGGAATCAAGTCGCACCAGGATAGTTGTGGATGAAAGCAAGACAAGAAAAGGCACAATGAAGAGTATGCGAATCTAGCAGCCCAGGTGATCGAGGCTCAACGAAAAGGTTCGTATTCACATCAATATTCATGTTTGGTTCGAAAACTTTTCATGAAAATTTAACCTTCACTCATAGAACGTCGCAAGCAGAAAAGGCAACTTCGAACGGAGCGGGAGGCTGCGAGCAATGCTCCTCTCCCTGGTTCCTCCCGCCTTCCTGAGCACGCCCCTCCGACTCTCTCCTTCGCTTCAATGCATGCTGATGTTGATGAGGCGTTTAATGCCGGATTCGGAGATCATGATTATTCCATGAGCGAAGGGGGAAGTTCTCATAGTAAGTATGTTTTATGTTTTTTTTGACAAAGTTTACATGGTCTATAAATAACAGGGTCGAGCACAATGGCGAGTGGTCCTAGACCCCATGGTGATGAGCCCGAGATCCCTGTCGCATCAGGATTTATCCCTCCCGACTTGTTCAAGACAGAATATCATCCCAGGAGTGGCTGGCCCACGGTCATTGATCAGTTCTCTGCCTTCACTCGCACTGCCTCACTTCCCGAACTCGCAGATGGAGAACCTTGGCGTCCATTCCAATCTGAGACTGACTTTGAGTTTGCAGGGCTCACCCATCAAGCTGCTCTCAACAAAGAGCAAACGGAGGCCTTATTGCACATTATTTGGAAGATCTCGTCAGCCGGTGCCAAGTTTACCTTCAAGACTTATTCTGATGTATGTGCAGCCTGGCAGAACACCACTGAACAGCTGACTCCTGTGAGTATTGGTACTCACCTAAGGTTTTCTTTGTGCACTAATTCACCAAGGTATCTACCTATCTGTAGTTCGAACATCATGTTATTCCCATTCGTTACAAGAAGCAAGACCTCGAATTTGATATGTACACAAGGCCACTGTGGGATTGGGCCTTGGATCTCCTCGCCGACCCACTTCTCGCCCCCCATT
>JBBPQL010001369.1:0-10600 GCA_038092515.1 Boletus subparvulus | reverse complement strand
GGCAGCCTGATAATCGACGGACTACCTCATCGGGATCGACGCCAGCAGCCTCATAGACGCCAGGAAGCTGGTCACCAGGGCCCACGACTGGCGGTAATGCACGTGTAAACCTCGCACAGCCTGTACTGACTTTCTCTCTCCCACTTCGCGCTACCTCCCCAGTCCTCTTTCCTCCCGTCGTCTGTTACATCTTCCTAATTGCAAGAGAGGTTGACATTTTCAGAAGCGACTGTTCTCCAAACTTGGACAACGCTTGTACAGCTTTTGTTTTACAGCGGCTGATTAAGACGCCCAAAGAGTCAACAGTCGAGTAGGCTATCCTTCCATTCCTAGGCACGTTGGAGCCTCACAGATAATCGCAGGACGCACATCATGACGAAGTCTCTCAACATTATTCTGTTCGGTGAAACGGGCGTTGGAAAAAGCTCATTGGTCAACCTGATCGCTGGGAGCGAGGTCGCCCAAACGTCCGGAGATGGCGACGCATGTACCATGACTTACAGACCGTACTCCTTTCAAGTGCACGGGATATCGTACACCATCTGGGACACCCGTGGCTTCGACGAGGCGGACACGACGATGAAAGCCAAAGGATACCTTGCCGCTGTTGAACAGGCCTATAAGCTTATCCAGGATTTAGCAGCTGCGGGAGGGGTCGATCTTCTCGTTCTTTGCCACCGTGAAGGCCGTGTCACTTCCACGACACGGAGTAACTACAGGTTATTCTACGAGGTGTTGTGCGAATCCAATGTGCCTATCGCACTCGCCATCACCTTCCTCGAACGCCATGCGCGAATGGAAGATTGGTGGGAACAAAACGTCGGAGTCTTCGAGAGGCACGAGATGATAGTTGCGGGCCATGCATGTGTTACTGGACTGCCTGGACATTCGAAGTCCCAAGAGTCCAGACTTGCTATCGAGGGCATGTTGGGTCACCATGATGACAAAGGAAGGTATACCATGCCTCCCGGGCAGTGGTTCCCGCGATTTTTGCGGCGCTGGGCTACATTCCGTAGTTGCCCTTGCCCGAGTGGGTTAAAGAAGGGCGACTTAGAAGACTTTCTACGCAAACGCTGCGGGCTCGGCATCCGCGATGCACACGATATCGCGGATATCCTCGCAAAAGAACGTGATGAGTAATTCCATTTTGCCTGATCGCAATATTCCAAGCTAACATTCGTGGCTTCAAAGCGATCAGAGCCGAAGGTTTTGGTTCTTTGGCTAATACTCCATTACACATGGTACTGACTACGATTTCGATGCTTTACTCTACTCCCTAATCATTCCCCCATATTCGAAGTATGTACTACATCTGGTTCTATCATCGTTGATAACTTGTAAAAACTGTTACGATCCCTTCACGTCGGTGTACTATTCAGAAATATGACGAACGGCCTCTAGCTTCTTGTTGTTCTTCGCCTTGATAACTCACGATCCAATTATGAATTCTTCATCTATCGATATGGCTTCTGCATCTACGGTAAGCTGAGCATGTGAGTCAGAATGCGTTCCTCTTGTGTATGTTGCACCATTGGTGACTAGCAGACCAACACCCACCTGGACGCCTGCCGCCAACAATGCAGAGATGAGCGAGCCCGCAGGCTGTGAACGGTGGTCCTGCGGGGCCGTCGACCGCATTTCAGATTCCAACACCAAAGAAACAAAGAGCGAAAGATGCTGGAAACGGAATGCTTACAATCGGTGTTGATCCCATGTAGTCGGGAAAGGCTTCGGTTGAGGAACCATATCGCTAACGTCAGCGTGTTCGACATCCGATGTGATGAGATGGGACTCGATCACACCTGAAAAGGTCGTCTGTATCTCGTATTCTCGTTTCAGGCGTCACAGGGAAACCATGATATCTGCGCTATTTACGTCGACGACCAGGGTTGCGGTACCCTAAGCAAGCGAACATGCTGATCAACCAAACTTTGCTACAACAAAGAGGAACAAGGCAACCTACAGCCGGGACACGAGACAGCACCACGTCGCTGCCAGCGCCTTTGCCAAGCAACATGGCACGCACTGGCAAGGCGCCGATCTGCGTGCTGACGCTCTGCGCACTACTCTTCGTGATCGCAACACGCACAGCAACGTCGCGCTGGATGTATCCATTACCAAGGACATTCGGCGCGCCAACGAGAACGCGGTCGACGAGCCTCAAACGAAGGAGCCGTCACACTGGGTGTCACAATACTTGATGATGTTCAATGCGATGGTTGATGATGGACGATGGAAATCGGCTCTCTGTCAGTGAGGCACTCTGAGACTCGCGTGGATGTGGTAGTGTAGTGTCACTATAACAAGTCCGAACGAAACAACCAGCGAGCAGAGCCAGAACTGCCATCTTGCGAGCCTGAGACACTTTCCTCGATGTCGCTTGTTGTGTCAACCCGGTCCCCGAGTACACCGACTCAACATGGAATCCCTTCAACACCTCCTCGCAATCCAGTAACTCTGCGATTGCGCAAAATATTGGGAACCACATTCACAGATCCAATCACGACTGAAGCACTGCAAACACTCTCGCGTTTATACAGCACACCAGCCCTCTCCCACATTCAAAGTCCAGAACACAACGCCAATGACGACGACGACGATAGCTGGAGCGACCTAGATTCCGAAGGAACTGCACCAGGAGACGGTGTATCGGGGCACTTAGATGTCGCCAATGAAACCGCGGCGCGCGTGCGCAAGAGCCTTCAGAGAGACCTGGAGAACAAGCTCGCGGAGGGTAGCCAGCATTTCTTAAAAGCGTTCGGAGAGGTTGATCAAGTATGTTGGTAGTCCTCCCATTCCCATTCGGTTGATACATACAGCGTCTCCCTGAATAACTAGAAACTAGACGACCTGCAGAAGATCGTGACGGAGATGCGACAGCATTGTGACGATGCTGAGGCTCAGCTCAAGTTAACGGAGGAAGCGAGCCGGTCGTTGCTCGAGCAAGCAGAATGTTTGAGACACGAGAGGTAGGCGCTCGATTTCATCGGGTGAGCTGTTCTCATGAGTATCATCTCCAAGGCAGGAGGTGGAAACGCGAAAGTCCATCGTACTACTGTTTCTTGACCGTTTCACGCTCAGCGATGACGAAGTTGAAGCTATCACTTCTCGCGAGATTTCACTTGGTTCACGTTTTTTTTCGGCTATGAACAAGACCGAGCGAATTCGAGGCGATTGCAGAGTGCTGATGTCCGGAGAGCACGGCCCGACCAAGGCAGGGTAGGCTGTCTTTCACTATCATGCCTTTTGCGTTCTCAGAGGGTCTACTTGACACAGCATGGATATAATGGCAACGACATCCTCGTATCTCGAGCAAGGTTACGACAAGACCCACCGCTGGTTGACGTTCGAGTTCCGCCGGATAGGCAGGGAAAGCCAACTTGAAGTTAGTTCGGTCATGCTTGAAGCCATCCGTCGGCTTTCACAGCGGCCTGAATTATTGTCGTAGGTATCTTATACCGTTTTTCTGACCACACATATCGATCGGATTATCCAGCGATGCCCTTACGTTCCTCTCAGAGGCGAGGCAAAGTACACTCCTCGCGCTCTTCCTCGATGCTTTAACCCGTGGTGGACCGTCTGGATTACCGCGACCCATTGAACTACATGCACACGATCCCATTCGATATGTCGGTGACATGCTCGCATGGGTCCATCAAGCAATAGCTGCGGAATGCGAGTTCCTCGAAAGTCTGTTCGGTTTGAGCGGTCAGGCACGCATGGTAGGAGCGGTACGGACATTTAATGGGGGTGAAGAAGAGGAGTGGGTGAAGGAGTTGCTGAATTCATCTGTGGGAAAACTTTGTGTGCCGCTCAAGGTGAGGGAGCGTTTAGCGCACCCGATCGACCTTGGCGCCGCCCACGAGTGAGGCTTACATACTTCGATGCAGGTCCGAGTTCTACAAACTGTACGAGCGCAAGAGAGCAGCATTCTATCGTACAAGGTTTCCAATCTTCTGCAGTACTACATGCTTACTATGCAACGGACGATCGGGGACGAGTCCTTACTTTCCCAGACGCTCCAGGAGTAAGCACTTCTCTATCATCCGAAGTATTGGTCACACATGACTGTGCTCTAGGATAACAGAAGTTAGTTACAAAGTCTTCTTCGATTCGATAGAGGCTCAAGGACGTGCCTTGCATCGTATACCCTTGGTTTGTCACCTATTGTGTCTACTTTGCCACGTAACTCACGCGCACATGAATGCAGAACCTCGACATCCAATCTGTCTCTCCTCCCCATTCAATCATCGACCATGCCCAATTTCTTCGTGAAATTATGCAGGTCTATGATTCCTCCCTTCTCAGTGAGGGCTCTCCTTCTGAGGCAAACACGGGATTCCAACGCATCTTGGATGTCATGGTGGATCCTGCAGTCACTATGTGCGATGCTGCTGCCGAAGAAAAGGCAAGGTTGCGTCCGAGATGGGACCGAGCTGTATTTGTATTAAATTGCCTGGGATATTTGGAGGTGCGTATGTTCGTTGGCTCGATTTTCTCGCGTACTCACGTTACACTCTGGTGGATGTAAGAACGTGCTTGAGCCATTTTCCTTCACGGAGGACAAGCGGAAAGAGGTGAGGGACAACATCGAGGAGAGGGTGCGACTGCTTGAAGACGAGCATGTAGGTTTCTTCTGTATTCTCTCTTCATTCGGACAAGTTTGGACTACCATCGGAAACACAGTACGAAAATATCCTCAAGGATGCCTCTCTCAGTGACGCAATACGCACTTTGGAGACGAAAGATCCCGCGGTAAGTCGCTCGCTATGTGTGCACCACTCGATATGATGCTCATTTTCTACCACGAATCCTCTGTCTCTACGACGGTGGTACAGACCCCGCTCTCTCGTCTTCCCGCGACTGAACCAGAGGCGCTTGCCAAAGCCCTCGGGAAGTTCTCTATGTGGCTCTCCACCCCCGACGTGATCTCTTCGCCGCGTCTATTTTCGCTCTCCTCATCGCTCCTTGCTGGTCATGTGCATCGTGGTGCATTGAGGCGACTCGTCCGCGTGTACAGTGCACTATGCGAAGAGGTACGGGCAGAGAGTGCACGAGGGAAGTACGTTGCGGGAAGTGTGGTTCTGGGAAGGGAGCGGCCGTTTGGACAGGTGGAATTATTGAGGCAGATATTTGGGCTCGAGGAGGATGATTCCTGACGATTGTTGTCACCGTGACGTTTACTTCCTAGAATATCTGTTCGACGAGAACTTTGGCCGTGGAGAGCCGTCACTGTCCCGGATGATGGACATCGGGGAAAGTGACGTTGTCCAGGTCCTGTCCCCATTCGGCGAGAAGTCCGCCCTTCGGGGTCAGGGAGATCAGAGACATGCCAGGTCTTGAGCGAGAGCCCGATCCGCCACCCGCTCCCGCCCGGACAGGTTGTGTAAACAGCAGGTCGGCATTCGACCCGAGTATAAACGGGCTGGAACGACGAGCTGAGCATGTCAGGTGGAGCTGTTGAGGGAGTAAACCTCGTCCAAGGCCCCGCGAACAGATCGATCGGTTTCGCGCGCGATGTATATACCACGGCGACCCCTTGTTTTTGGAGATCGGTCATGTCGTCGCTTCGCCGGGTACTATGTAGATGGTCCAAACATCAAAGACAATCCACGAGAGACGGTCGAAGTCTCGGATCGGTTTCCCCGCTCGGGAAATTTGAGAACGGAGGGATTCAACTGGAGGTAAACGGACGCGAGTCAGTTATTATAGAGTGGCAGAGCAACGGGGTTCGGCGAGAGTGGGGCGAAGGACAACGGCAGTGGTAGTATTTTGAAGGCGGACGTGCAGGTGACGTATTGGAGAGGGTTTGGATAGGTTTAGCACCTTTTGTGAGGAAACTTTAAATTTCCTCGATTATAGAAACTTAACCATCCCTAGGCCGGATACTAGGTTCCTGCGAGGAAATCTCGTCCGTCGTTGTGAGCTTGTGTCCATACGGTTGCAACCCAGAAACAGTAGCCCAACGGTCACAAGACCGCCAATTCCGAGACTTTGTGCTCACTCGCCGCTATCCTCGATTGTCTTCGTCCTAATACCACGATGTCTACCACGTCAACTGCTGATAACCCCAATCTCCAAACGAGTTCACCGGCATTCGTCCATACTCCTGCATCATTGTTCGATATTGTTACCCATGTCTTTCTTTCCCTCCGGCTTCCCGATTTCTGTAACTCCACCCTAGAGAACGAGCATTGCCTCGCTCGTGCGGTATGCGCTGCTGCCCATGCTTATGGAACCCGTGTCTGCGGAACCTATGAGCAGGCTCAGTGGTACCACATCGCAAAAATGTTAGACAACTTACAAGGGACCGTCGAGTCGGAGCACATGGACAACGACCACGTCATTTCCCAGCTGCGGGGAATGCAAACAGGAGGTGCGTTCGCAGGTTCCTATAGATCTGTGCTGACAATCTCCAGATATCCTCGTATTTCTCATCCGACGTGAAGATGCCGCGATTATCTTCACGAAGCGGGAGAACTATACACTGTGCGAGGCATTCAAGATGCCTCGGAGCGAATACGATGTAACTTCAATGCCAGAACCTCTGACATGTTCGTATCCTGGGTCGGCCGTCGAGATGCTCAACGAGGTGTTTGACGATGGGGAGTTCCAACTCGGACTGGCCAATTTTCTCTCTCGCCCCAACGCTACCAACTCGGATTCTCTTCTCCTACCTCCCGTTCATCCACAGTACATCGACACATTGTTTAATAGCGTCTTGCAAAGCGTTCGTTACGCTGCTGATGTTCCTCGCATAACCAAACATACGACACTGCCGACTAGCGTCTTGCATGGCGTTGGCCGCATTGCTGACGTTCCTTGCATCATTAAACGTGTTCGCGACCGCGCCTACCGGTACCCGCAGGGCTCAGGCAAGGAGATTTGGTGTCGCTCCGCTCTTTGGCTTCTCATCAGGGTCGCAATTCAAATGACGGCCGTTCGTTCTCTCGGACGTGCTTCGTACAAACGATTCATACTGTTCTTCATGTGCACCCTTGCAAGGGACGAAAGCAAAGCAACTCTCCCCAGTGATCTGCTTCACTTGATGTCATCTAAAATTCTCCGACGTCTAAGCAAGCTTGGTTCCTCTACCCCCGACTGGCTCTCCGCAATGGCACTGAAGACAGACACTTGTCTTCGAGAGATCCTTGACCCCAGGTGGGAGCAGCTGAACGCTCGCCCATCCCAATTTCGGAATCCTTCCCAGGATGAACTCACCAGAGACACACGGCTCTCACTTCCGCACAGTGGGGAATACATTCGCAAGGCTCTCGCAAATCCTGCTCCACAGCTACTTGGTACTCCCTTCCATCCCAGCCATCGTCGCCGTGGCACTATTGAAGACTTTTTGTCTTCGAACGGGACCTTTTTTGACGAGGCATATCGTGCCGACCCTTATGTTACTCTCCGTGACGTCGAGCAGTCGGTTGAGCAGGGCATCGATGATTGGCTTGCCCGCGTCACGAATGTGGACGAGGCATGCACACATCTCGCGATCTTGATGGAAAGATACATGGAGGTCGATGTGGAGGCGAGGCCGTTCGAAAATCCAGAACATGCATCTATCAGGTTTCTGACTGCGATTGAGCTTTTTGTCGCTCTTGACAAACTAGTTGTGAAGGAGACTCCCATGCTCGCCGACTATCCCCTTGAATTTCCGATTGAATTCCTGGACAGACTCCTCCTGCGCAAGACAATAAGCCTTCATCGTCTTTCCTGTGCATACCAGTACCTCGCTGCGCGCCATTCTCGATCGTGTCCAGGACGGCCATTACTGTCGAATGAATTCACCGAAGACAGCTTTCCTGTCCGCTATTATGACCAATCCCCGCATCTACAGCAGCTTAAAGCTCGCATCGAAGAAGACGCGATGCAAAACGTTGCTGGACGTGCCGGTCCGCAGCTGGAAGGTGCAAGTCTCCCACAGACCTGTCATGGATACCAAGAATACCAACAGCATCTAGCCGGGCCACGACTAGCTGAGTGGGCGCAACAACCGCTGCCCGACTTTCCATTACATGCGAAAGTCGTCGTATTTGAACTGCAATGTCCAGCGTCCATTCGTATCTGGCGTTCTGCTGCACCCCGCATTTTGCATTGTTTCTGCCTTGACATTTTTGATGACGACACTTGGAATAGAGAAGAAGGACATCATCTACTTGCGCGAGCCCCTGCATTGCAGCCTTACTTTGTCGAGCCTCAAAGGCCACCCCTCCTCGTCCAGATCCACTTTGCCTATTTTCATCCAAAGGGCTCCCATTCCCGGAATCGCTCGATATTACATTATGTTGTTCAACATCCCTTTTTCGGAGAGGACGTTTATTTCTCGATATGGGATCCAGCAACTTATCGGGAGCTTGCGTTCGGGCTCGAGTCCGGGCTTAAACACCATCATCCGTGTCACTCTTTCAGAGACTTGGAAAAATATGTGGATCATACGTCCCACGCACCCAACGATGTCTTGTCTGCGCAAGTGGACTGTCCCGCCGATCTCTCCCTCGACGAATTCGTTGCGTTTGCACATTTGCGGAGCGGTGGCTCGCTCCAATGGCTCAACATCCTGCAGGGACTGCGCAGCAGAACTCTCAACTTTCGTCGTCACCAAGTTCATTACCTCCTCGCCTACGCGGCCTTTCAAGTCGGACCGCTCGATTTGAATACAGGGACGTGGATCTGGCACCAAGAGCTTCAAGACTCGTGCTTTTGTAATGCCCTTCTAGACGAGCTTGACAGCCTGATCGTGGATATCGGGGCTTGCTCCATCGACGGAGTGCTGATGAGCACCGTTTCTCTGCTGCTCACTCGGGTGCTTGCATCCAGTCCCAGCGCAGGTGCCTCTGTCCGGGCCATCGTGCTTCTTCGGAGCGTACGCAGGAAGACATTCAGTTGGGTGCAGGAGTTATCATACGACCTGGCACAGTCACCTACGAACAAAGAACGCAGGGATCGCTTGCTGGACATGGCTACCACTTGCCGAAGTACGTTTGACGTTGACCGTGCTACCCTCCACAAGGTCTTCTATTCTGCAGAGGATGTTGACACTCTGCTTTCTTGCGCCTTCTTTATACACGCACTCCGCCCTGAAGGTATGTTTAATTCCTGAATATTAATTACCCTCGGCACTTAGCTAACTTCAACTTTTCAGTGTTCATTCCAGGCTATCCAGAACTACTCCTTGGACGAGACGGTCGTCTCTCTCTCGCTCTGGAGGAGATATTGAGTGATGTAATCCTCGCCAATGCATCAGACTATGGCGTTGACCTTGCAGTTGGCAAGATTTTCGCTACCTATCAGCCAGGTACACAGAAATGGGAACAGTTGCAGTATCCAAATACTCGTTGGCTTACATGCAAAACCGAACCAACCGTGAACCAACCCTCGCAAACAGTGCACATTAACCTGCTCGAGGGGGCACTTCGAGTGAATGGTGGGTTACCGCATGAGATTACGGACTCTCCAGAATGCCAACAAATCTTTCGCGACGTGCGTATATGCTGCAGTTCCTGATATCACCCACTTTTCCTAACTCTCCTTTCAAGTTGCAGAAAGGCTCCTTTTTCATGCTATCCAATCTCCCAGGAATGAATTTCACGATGCTCCCCATGACGTCCGAACACAAGGTAACTGTTCGACCTTACATGACATAATCACAGTGGGTCAAATACCTGCAGGTGCACTTTTCGCTGCGAGATGACAATTTGGTGGTTCGAGTGCAAGGGAATCAAGGAAATGATATACTCGAGCTGATTCCCTCGCAGAAACTTTGGGAAGACCTTCCGCCAGCACTTGTTGATGGTCATCTCTATTGGTTGAATTTGTCCACAAAGGTCATCGAGATACGCCCTCTCGAACAGCTTCGGGAACAATCCTCAGAAAACTGGAGGATGGATTGTGCATCTGGACAATATTGTATGTACAGGAGTTCTGAGACTCTTGTGGAGATCCGAAGCCCAACCTGGGCAATGGTTTCTGAATGTTTTAAGTGTTTCCCGGTCAACACAGTCCCAAACATACCCTATTGGATCTACAGATGCTCAGACGACGAAGACGACGAAGACTTGCAGATCCAATCCGGGAATCTCCTGATCACCACATCCCCCGTCGACTCTATCCAATCCGCATCGATGCAACGATTGTCTGTCAGTTTGCCCCGTTATGGCTTGTCGTTCTTTGTCAATGAAAGGGGGGAACTTGAATCCCGTGACTTCAAAGACATGGTTTACGATGAGGATCAATGTGTTGGTGCATTGTTTGGCTTAGAGAACCTCCTCGTTCTTCGGCCGAAAGCCCATATTGCGGGGACCCTTGTACCAGATGCACTTATCCCCAGACGTGTCATCATACCGAATGGCTTTCCCAAATCACATGGCAAGAATCAGGTTCTGATTGAGATTCTTGACTATCCCTATCGACACGATGAACCATTATATTACACATACACCGTGGATACCGAACTGGGTTGCTTGATAGGGAATGGCAGCTTGATGAGCACACGATATCTTGCTTATCTGCATGCTATGACTAGCTGCCATCGGCCTGATCCGCTGACAGGCAAAACGGGTGCTCAGACAGCCCTTTGTCTCCTACAGTCGGCCGG